>JAOEGS010002718.1:3341-22419 GCA_025447755.1 Corythornis vintsioides | reverse complement strand
CCCACCTGGATCTGTTCCTGGGTGACTTGGTCTAGGTGCCCCTGCTCTGGCAGGGGGGTTGGACTGGATGATCTTTCTAGGTCCCTTCCAACCCCTGACATTCTAGGATTCTAATGGCAGAAACTGGCTGGGACTGGTGTCTCTAAAGGGATGCCCTGTGTTCCTCTGTGTTCCACATGCTTTTGGGTAAACTGCTGCAGGTTGGGTAGATCTCTGTGTGTTCTGCAACAGACTCACTTCTGTAGCACCACCACCAAGAGGTGCTGAGCAGCTCATGAACTTTCAGCCCTTACAGGCCCTGCTTTCCAGCTTTGTCCATAGCATGCAGACCAGCAAAATGAAAACTGAGGTTCTTCCTATTCCCCCAAGCTCCAAGAAAAAACAATGTTGTGAAACTTCTGACACCAACACAAAAGCTGGTAACCCTTCCCCACAGATGTTATCCTTGTGGAGATGGCTTAGGAGGTTCCTGACTTGCACATTGGATTAATAGGAGTTTCTCTTGTGCTGCAAATGCACAATTAATTTGTGGTTTGAGAGCAGCTCTTTCATCCCGATGGCTCCGCAGTGAAATAAGTAGGAGTTTTTACCACAGGCATCCAGATGTTCACATTGGACAAATACTTCTGACCAACCCGTCCCAATTTGCACCAGGCACCCTGTCAAAACAGGGGGGTGAGGGAGGGGTGAAGCTTCAGTTGGTCTGGGAGCTCCCACGGTCAGAATATCATCCGAATGGAAACCAAACTCCTCAGGCTGGGAACGTGAAGGCCACATGCCCGAGTGTTTGCCAAAGGCTTGATGGGGAAACTCTTTACTGCAGTGAGGTGAGGGGTTTACTGGCTTTGGTCTCTTTGCTGCCCTGACTTGAAAGTCCCTCCTTCCTTTGTCATCTCCTTTGCAGCAGAGAGACCCCACAAGTAGACCCTAAAATACCAGAAGATTCCCCATCTCCCCCACTCCTCTTCTATTTTCTTCCTGTTGAAGTCTGTCGTTGGTTTGGTTTTTTTTTTTACCTTCCCTCATTCCTGCCTCTTCTCTTCCCTCTCTTCTTTTTTTTTTTTTTTTTCACTTTATTTTTCTTTGTTTTTTAACTTTAAACCCTCCTCCTGAAGCCAGTCAGCAGAAGGGGCATCCAGAGGGGCTGTTGCTTCCACCCTGTTGCGGGATCGTTGGCGAAAGCCCGCGAGGCCACCTCAGCTGGAGCTCCTTGCTTGGCACAGGCTCTGTAAGTCTCTCTGTTCCTCCTGCATGTCCTCTCATCTCTGCATGGCCACTAAACCTTTGCCTAGAAGGGGAGGAAAAGATCTGCATGTTCTAACAGCACCTCAGAGCTTGGGTAGAGGTGAGATGCCCAGTGGGATTTCACACCTTCTGCGGGACATGCCGGGGAGCAAAGTTCTCATTCCCACTGCTCCCCATCAGCTCCAGAGAGAGAGATGAAGCTGTTGGCTGGGGCACCAGTGACTCCTGTGCCTGTATCCCATCTTACAAAGGGTGATTTTAAAGTATAAACTCTCACTAAGCTCATTCCTGTGAGTGTGGAAGTAATATTCTCTAGGTTGAAAGGAATTCTCCACACGAGGCATTCAAACACCCCTGCCAGGACTGGAATCTCTCAATTCCTACCCTGGAAACCAAGAAAACTTGGTTTTCAGTGGCATGGGCCCTGAGGGCAACTGAGCAGCCCTCTGGGAGTGTTGGTGTCAAAGCTGAAGGGCTGGGGGGGGGGACGACGACACATCCTCGTTTGGCTCACACAATGAATGCCCTTTCTGTGCTGGCTTTTGAGTTGCTTTGAAGTCTGCTGGCAATGGGAGGCACGTGAGAGGGGTTTTAAGCTCCACATAAGATAAGTGACAGCCCAGATTGATGCATTTAAGCGGAAAATCCACGAGCCTTGGCAGAACTGAGGAGCTGAAGGGTAGGTAGAATGAGCAGCTGAGCAGAGCCCAGCTAAAGCTTTTGGAAGGCCAGTGCTATTTAGTGGAGTTTTTTTTTTTCCTCAGGTTTCTTTTCTCCTGTTGAATCTGAAACTCTTTGTGCTACAGATCTGCAGCCCTGGCCTGGGGCAGCATGAGCAGAGACTGGCTGGTGCTGGGCAGGGCTGGGTGCAGCTGGGTGTGTGCCAAGAGGGCTGAAAGCCCCCGGATGGCCACACTCCTGCAGGGGCCACTCCTTGCTCTGCCCCATGGTCCCTCCTGCAAGAGGAAGGGAGGTTCAGCTGAGCACCTCTGAGCTGGGCACAGTGCTCCCTGCTCTCCAACAGGTGCTGCTTTTTTTCCTCCTTGGCTTTGTTTGTTCAACCTCACCATGTGGGTAATGGATTAATGTGCCCTTCCTTATCTGCTCTACCCCATGCAGACCAGTGGTTGTGCATAATTGTAAATGCCCTGGAGTTTTCAAGCTGGAGCTCTACAGCTTTTTCACTGCCTGCACATGACTGCCCATTATTTCTTGGCATTAAGGTGGAGAACTTTTTGATCCAGACACTCTGTGGGAATACTGCTTGAGTGAGCAGTGCCCAGTGATCTCACACCTTTAGCAGGGCCAGGCAAAAAAGGGGGAGAAGAAAAAAACTTTCCCTTCCCTTGCCCCCCTTTTCTAGCCCGAGTGAGGAGGCTCAGGTCAGGCAGATGAAGCAACTCAGCTGAGGTCCTGTGTGCCCTGTCTGTGGCAGAGCTGTGGCAGGGCTCTTTCCCAAGTTCCAGCACTCTGCCACCTCAACTGGTGTCACTTTTCAGTCTCTCAAATAGGAAGAAGTGGCCTGAACTGGTCAACTTGTGCAGGAAGGGTTTGAGCTCCCACTGAAGCACTGGAGTGGACTGTCTGGCTTTGTGATGTGTCCAAAATTGCCCCTGGCCCTTCCCTCCCATGCTGCAAATGTGCACCAGGTGGTTGCAGCATGGGGTGAGCTCTTCAGTGCCCACATTCCCTTGGCACCCAGTGAGGAGGTGACAACCCAGGGCTCAGCACGAGTGTCCCCAGGCAGAGCTTGGGCTGCCTTTGGGCTGCAGCTGAAGCCCCAGAGCTTCAGCACGACAAAGGCACCACTTGGCCGGGTTCCCCAGGTGAGTCAGGGCTGCTTTGAATCCCGTGCCAGTCGGGCAGAGCCAGGCTGGCTCCTGGAGGCCACCTCACGTGGGCCAGGCTCAGTGCAGGCACTCCCCACACCTCCGACGGCCCGACCCAGCACACACAACACCCAGGGTGGGTTTGTTCTCTTGCCTAAAAAACTGGGGCTCCCCTCTGCCCCCCACCTGGCTGGCTGGGCTCCACCCTCCTCCTTCCTCACCTGCCCTCCTCCTCTCCCGCAGGTGTTTCTGCATAAATACAAGAGCAAAGAGGAGGAAGATGCAGCCCGACTGGACAAGAAACCAGCCTTCTCCAAAGGCCACCTTTCCAGCCAGAAGCTGCCTTACCAAAACGGACACCCCGGGAGCCTCTTCTCCTCCTCTTCCTCCTCCTCCTCCTCCTCTTCCTCCCCCTCTCCCCCAGCAGCCAGCTCGGCTCTGTGCGTCAGCTCCTCCTGCGACGTCTCCCTGATGATGATGGTGGGAGAAGCAGACACGGTGGCTCCTGGGAGAGGGATTTGTTTGGACCTGGCTATTCTGGACAGTGCTTTCCTCCTCTCTCAGGTCGTCCCCTCCCTCCTCATGGGCTCCATCGTCCAGCTGACCCAGTCAGTGACTGCCTACATGGTGTCAGCTGCTGCCTTTGGCCTGGTGGCCATTTACTTTGCGACCAAAGTTGTCTTTGATAAGACTGACATGGTGAAGTATTCTGTGTGATGTGGGCAGTGCCCGGGGTGGCCAGACCTGGCAAAGCCAGGTGGGGGGTGTGGGGGTGTCTGTGGGTGCTCACGTGGCCCCTCAGGGGAAGCCTCCTGTGGCACCTGCTCTCCCCGTGCAGGTGGTTTTGGGGCTGGGAGCAGCAGGGCTAATCTCAGGTGTAAATAGGAGGTGTCAGGGCATTGAGCTTCAGGCCATCAGTGCTTTCCCAAGGTGCCTTTGTCAAAAGAAAGCACTGCACAGCCAGCACCAAAGGGGGTTATATGGGGGTGGGGGGGAAGGAAATGGGAATTTCCTTGGATAACGGGTCATGTTCCTGAGGAGAAGCAGTGGTGCAGGGAGGGAAGAAACCATTGGCTCTCCTGTTTGCCAGTTAGAGCTGTGTTCTCTTCCCCTGCCTGTCGTGGTTTCACCCAACTTCTTGAGCAATACTTCTGCAAATAGGACACTGGGAGGAGATTTCCTTGGAGAGGAGGTGGAAAGGTGGCTCAGTTTGGCTGTGGAGCAGGGGGGTGCCTGTGTGTGCACACACTGCCATCCTTCCCACCTCTGTTCTGACAGGGAGAAAAGTTACTCTGTCTTGTTTTGGAACAACCAGGAACGTTTCATTAGGAGCAATTCCAAAAGGTGACTTATCTTTTACCTATGTACCAAGGTGTGAGTTGCATCAGCTGGAAAGGGCTTAATTTATTTCTTCTCAGTGGTTGTTGTTAGTTTCCCTCCTGCAGCCCTCACGGGCTGGCTGGATTACACCTCACAGAGCATCCATCCCAGTATCCTGCACGGTGGTACTGGGAACAGCATGGCAAACAGAAGGTGGGTCAGGTGAAATGTGCCTACAGCCACTCTGGCAGCTGCTGGCAGAGCAGGGTGAGCTCGATGTGCTGGACAAAAGGAGCAGGACAGAAACTCTTGATGCTGTTGTGCCTGTGGTTTGCTGATTCCATATTTCCCGTGAAACACTTGTTTGGGCTTTTTAAATTCACTTTATTTCTAGAGAGGGGTGAAGAGTCTGAAGCACAGCATGAACACAGGGACTGGTAGAGTGAGGTGAAGTGCCTCGTGCTCCCATAGCACTGGGACCAGATGCTTCTGGATTCCTTGGGTGGTTTAGCTCCCAGTTTTGAGTCATCTTCCACGGGAAGAAGAATGCCTGTAGCAGTGTGTCCAGCTGGAATAATTCTGCTGGTAGCAGGGATCTACCACCCAAAGACTTCCCATACACCAAATAATAGTCAAGGTCCTGGGCCATGGTCAGCACTTAACCTTGAAATGGTCCAAACTCTGCCCACAGCTCGTGGTGGGAAACTCAAGTCGGACTTTGGGAGTGTGAAAAAGTTCAACTGTCCTTAACTTTGGCTGCTCTAAACCAACGTGTTTGTGACTCATTTTCTGTGGGGGTGTGTGGGCACTCAGAGGGGTTTGGGAGGTTCAGCTGAAGGGCAGAACTGGGCTATTTTTACAAGGTCTTGTCTGAGTATTCCTTGGTGTGGGGACAACTTCCTCCCCTGCTGTCTGCACACGGGTCCTGAGAGGGCTGCACCTCAGCTTTTACACATCCTTTCCCGTAAAGGGTCACTGTTTTTGTTGCATTTCTTCTCAAATTATATGCCTGCCAGCCTTCCCCTCCCACAACAAGGTCTGTGTGCTGAAATGCAGCTGTTTTGGGGATGGATTTGGCAGCTGCTTAGCCACCTACGGACAGTTTTTCATCTGTCCTCCCCACCCCAGTGTCTGTCCACTTCAGGCTTCAGGAGGAATTCATTGAGGCAAAACTTCTCCTGCCAAAGGTGGCACCCAGTTCTTGGATGAGTGCTGCTAGTGATCAGGGATCTCAGACTCGAGATTCTTCAAACAGGACCCTACCTGAGTGCTGAAGAATCCTCTATTTTTGCTTTTTTCTTACATAAAATGCAAGAAACCTTCACACATGGAGGCTGCCACCATGCTAAGTGCTTTTGATAGCTGGATAGCACAGCCCTGCCCTGGCCTTTGGCACACTGTGCTGCCCTGGCAGGGGGTGGCATCGTGCCCCTGTCCACCAAGCACTTCATAAATAACCTTCCATGCTCACAGCCTCGTGCCAGCACGATCCCAGCCAGGGCACAGGGCTGAGCTGAGCTGTCAGCAGCTGCCTTCCCATGGCCTTTAAGGGATGGTGCCCATGGTACAGCTCCATCTGTACCCCCTGTTACTCCCGACAGCTTTTCTTCTTGCTCAGGTCGTTGCATTTTGTTGAGCAGCTTTTCCTTTGTCAGCTGCTCCTCTCTGGCTAACCCGGGGTGTCTGCTAAGAGCAGCTTCTCTGTGTAGAGACCAGTAAGGGCTGCAGGAGTGTTTGTGACACAGGTAAGTGTGTCCCTGCTGGAACTCCTGTGCCCACAGAAACCCCTCCAGACCTTGCTGAGTGTCCAGCCATAGGTGCCAGCAGTGGTGCCCATCAGCTCTTCTCTCTGCTTTCTTCTCCCAGCTGCTGCTGTTCCTCTGCTTTCCTCGGATGAGGTGGGTGTTGTGGGGCCCTGGTGGGCATCCGAGAGGATGGAGAATGTCTTTCAAGGGAGGCTGGTGTGAATCTGGAGGTCAGGGGAGGTTGTCCGGGTGCCGTTGGCTCTCTCGAGGCCATACCCAGATCCTCGTGGTTTATTTATTCACTAGAGTGACTATTTTGTGTACAACGGGAGAGGAAGGTTATGAATAAATTTTTATGAGGAGGAGGAAATTAAAAAGGTGTTTGAAACGACGAGTGTTTGGTCGCTGTGCGGGCTGCGCCCCGCGGCCGCCGGGTGGCACCATAACCGCGCTGGGTACCCGGGCGCGGGGGGATGCGGGAGAATGCCCGGCCGTGTGGAAGGGTCCCCGGGGGAGCTGAGGGTCCCTGCGGTGCGGAGAGTCCCCCGGGGGAGCGGAGGGGTCCCCGGCTATGCGGGGATCCCCGGCGGTGCAGCCCAGCGGAGGATCCCCCGAAGTGCAGGCGGTGCCCTGCGGTGCGAAGGGGTCCTTGGCGGTGAGATGGGGTCTCCGGGGGAGCGGAGGGTCCCCCGAGGTACGGAGGGTTCCCCGGCGGTGCACGGCATCCCTGGCCCGTTCCCGAGCATCCCCCTGCGGTGCTGCAGCCGAACCCTGGAGCGCAGGGGTCCCCTGCGGTGCGAAGGGGTCCTTGGCG
The DNA here is from genome assembly GCA_025447755.1 of Corythornis vintsioides. Lineage (NCBI taxonomy): Eukaryota > Metazoa > Chordata > Aves > Coraciiformes > Alcedinidae > Corythornis > Corythornis vintsioides. Next base: position 15,466 of record JAOEGS010002718.1, on the reverse strand, counting down.
GTGAGGGGGGGTCTCCGGGAGAGCGGAGGGTCCCCCGAGGTACTGGGGGGTTCCCCGGCGGTGCACAGCATCCCTGGCCCGATGCATCCCGAGCATCCCACCGAACCCCAGAACGCGCACCGCGGAGATCCCCGGGCCGGGCGCACGGTGCCGGTGTCGCTGCGGGATGGGGTTGGTGCCGCTGCGGGATGGGGTTGGTGCCGCTGCGGGATGGGGTTGGATCCGCTCCCCGCCTCGGTGTCCCCACCGCCCGGGAGGTGCGGGGCCGGCGGCTGTTAGCGGTGACGGGGTTTCTGGCGTTCCTGGTGGGGTTTTCTGGCGTTCCTGGTGTGAAATCCCGCTGACTCCACCAGGTGCTGAGCAAAGCCAGAGGGGAACTGCATCCCCGTGCTCATCGCCACCAGCAGAGCCGTGGTGTAAACCAAAGGCGTTGGTGCCTGAGCCCACAGGACCTGAGGATTCGGAAGAGCTCGGACTCTGGCAGTCCCTGCAAGGAGTTTCAGTGTCAGCAGCACTTTGCTGAAACACGAGGTGAGTGACACCCAGAGGCACAGCAGCCACTGGGGACCAGCTCTTTCCAAATGACCCTGCACTGGTGTTCTGGTTTTCTCTGGTCCAGGGGTTTTTGTTTTCAGGCTCAAAATCTTCTTACAAAGCAGAGAAACTCTGCCCTCGCTTCCTTAGGTTTTCAGGGCACACTGGGGGACATCAGAGCATCTTTTCCTAGAGGGGCACTGCCTGCCTTAAAATTGACCTGCATGGAAATATTAAACCCTTGAAACAGTCACCATCCAGCCCTAGAAGCAGTTTGGGAGAGCTGAGGTAAACAGGATTCCCTCTCACTGTCATGATTGTTACTCTCAGGTTTTTTTTCCATCACAGGGTGCATGGCTCCTGTGGTGCCATAAGGAGCACCAGGCATTTCAGTGACTGCATGAACCTGGAAAGCCACTGCTGCTGGCAGGGGAGCTCCGAGGCTCCTCTGCAGGGTCCGGTGGGGCTCAGCCTGCACTGGCAGAGGCAGCCCCATGGCCAAGCTCAAGTTCGGCCTCACGGGGGCTCCCTCAGGAAGCCACAAGCTGCCTGCAAAGCCACGGTGAGGACAGAAAACCTCAGGCACCTCATCACAGCAGCACCCTGTGGCCCTGCCATAACCATGCACAGACTTTCAGCATGGTAGGGGTCAGCAGGGCCCTCTGGGGATCATCTGGTGCCACCCCCCTGCCCCAGCAGGGGCACCCAGAGCAGGGGGCCCAGCAGTGAAGTGTCCAGGTGGAATCTCTCCAGAGAAGGAGACTCCACAATTTCTCTGGGCAGCCTGGGCCAGGCTCTGTCTGACACCCTCACAGCAAAGAACTTTCTCCTCCTGCTCAGATGGAACCTCCTGAGTTCCAGCTGTTGCCCCTTGTCCTGTCCCTGACACCACTGCCCAGACTCTGACCCCATCCTCTTGCCCCCCAGGGGCCGTTTATCTCTTGCTCAGCATTGCTCAGCTCCCCTCTCAGGCTGCTCTGCTCCAGCTGAACAGCCCCAGGGCTCTCAGCCTTTCCCTCCTGCAATAAAAACCCGTTTCCAAGCAGATCCCAGCAGCCACCATCACTGCTGCTGCCTGCTACGACTCGGGTTTTTTTTTTTTCCCCCTGAAAACATTGGTGAAATCTGGAGAGTTTCCAGTGTAAATCCACAGGCAAACAACGGCAACAGACGGCAGGGCTCCGAGTCATCTCCTCCAGGACCAGCTCCAGCCTTCGGGACAAGCTGTGACAACGCTAAACCCGTGTGCCCTTGGCCGGGCCGTGCCCGGTGCCGGTCGCCGACGGGGCCGGAGCGGGAGCCGGAGCGGGAGCCGAGCCCAGTGCGGGGCGGGGCGGAGCGGGAGCCGCCCCCGAGCTGCGGGACCCGTCGCACCAGCATGGACCGGAGCCGGGTAAGGGGACCAGGAGGGGATGAAGGGGACCAGGGGAGGACGAGAAGCACCAGGGGTGGCTGCGGAGGGACCTTCTGTGCAGCTCTCCCCGACGGGGCTGCCCCACGGAGGGCGGCTCAGCGCTGGGGCAAGAGCAGCCCGGGGCAGGGGTGGGTTCTGTTCCTTCCCCCTGCAGGGATGAAGGAGCCAGGGACGGTGTCCTGAGCCTCGGGGGGTGTCCAGGGTGCTCCTGACCCTGCTCCCCGCTATGCCAGGCTTTGCACACCCGGCTTTGTCCTCGGCTGGGTGGTAGCGCGGGGTGTCCCTCTGTCCCCGAGGGGTCACACGTGGCTCTGGCTCCGGTGTCTGGTTTGTTTAGCACGTTGGCCGCAGAGGTTTTGCGGCTCCGGGTGTTGCGGGGATGTTGCGGGTGCAGCTCGGAGCGGGTTACAGGTGTTTAGTCACCAGAGGGGAGTCGTGACCCTCGGGCGAGTTCCCAGCTCCTGCTCGTTGGCCGACCTTGGGTAAATTGCTTTTTCTCTTCGTGCTCAAGCTGCACATCTGCTGGTTTCAGGCAGTAACCGAGGGCTCTTCGGGAGCTGAGAAACTAGAGGAATAGAAATGCCAAAGTGAAGCTTGCAAACGATGTTGACTTTGTCTTGCCACGTGCTGAGGCCAGAGGCACCTCAGAGCAGCCCAGCAACCTGCTACAGCAGAGCAGGAGACCCTGCTCAGATCTCCTTAGTCCCAAAACAGCAGATTCCTTGCCCTCTGGCTGTGCTTTTCCTTGCGCTGTTAGAGCCACGGAACTGGCTAACCAGTCCCCTTCTGCAGACCACACAGATCTCACCTGGAGGTACTGTGACCTTTCCCACCTGTCTTGAAATGCTGTGTGTGTGTCCTCAAGGGCCCTGGGAGCTGACCCCAGACAGTCTATGCTGCTTGCTGGAGGTGTGCCCCAGCTTGGGCAGACCTGTCTGAACTGGCTCCAAACTGGCTCGTGCAGCACCGAGAGCTGGTGTAACCACAGCACCCTGGTGGCTGCTCACCAGAGTTCCTATCAGTTCTGGCTGCACTCTCCTACCTGCTGCCGCCTTATCTGTTCCCCAACTCACTTTCATCCAGATAGGCCCATGTCAGGTTGTGGTTGCACCACTGTGTGGAGGAACCAGCAGCCTCTCTTGGATCACAACTCCCAGTTGTAAGCCACAAATCATCCTCTCTGCCATCCCGCAGCCCATACCTGCCCCTGGGGTGAGTGGAAGGGGGACAAAGTGTTTCATTGGGTATTTTTTAACCTCAAGAAAGTCCCCAGAGAAGTTCACTTCTGGAAAGAATCTATCCCTTTGCAGCTTGTTGGCATCCTGCACAGGAAGGTGGTTAGCATCTGTTTTCAGAGCAACAGGCACTTCAGAAACAAAGGCCATGGACCAGTTTTGATGTTTTCCTTCTAATGCACAGACCATTCCATTCAAAAGTTGAGGTTTTCTTGTTTGTGTTTGGATTTGGAAATAACCTTGGTGGTGTTCCCTTGCAGATGAACTTGCCCAGCCCCAGGAGCCCCAGCTGACCTCCAGAAGCTTCTGATTCAGCCGAGCCAAGGGCTTTGTGTGGGTAGGAGAATTGAGTCAACAAATGGTCTCTGTGAGTTGCCAGGAGCTGCTGCCCTCCTTGACCAGCTCATCCCTGCTAGAGAGCTTTGCCAGTGCTCTTCACTGCAGCCTGCCACCATCTCTGCCAGGACATGGCACTGAGAGGGCATCTGGCCATCCAGAAGGCTCTGGCCACCTCCTTGCAGGCAGCACCAGCCACTCTGAAGGCACCAAGCTCCCTTTGTCCACTGCAGAGGGGGAAGAGGTGAAACCACCAGTCCCTGTCTGCGAGGCTCACCTCAGACTGCCCGACTTCTGCAGCAGCTTGTCCCACGACTTCAGTCCCACCCTGGAGGAGATTGAGGAGTTCCTAAGGGAGAAAGCTGAGTTCCTCAGAGATGAAACAAGTGAGCTGCACCCAGCTGGAGGGAAGGTCGAGATCAAATCTGAGCTCAGCTTGGGTGGCTCAGGGGGACAGCCTGTCTCCAAAGTGGTCCAAGAAGCTGTCCAGCCTGGAGGGACAGCTGATGGTAGTGACCAGGCAGCAGCTTCTGGGAGCATCCCTGTTGTCCTCCAAATCCACCCTCTCCAGATGGACAGTGGCAGCCCCCTTGGAGACACTGCTCCAGGCAGTGTCAGGCTGGCCCAGCTGGTTATCACTTTGCAGTCCCCAAACCTGTCCCTCCTCCCTCAGCCCCGGGTGACCACCAGGGACCAAAAATACATCAAAATCGCCCCTCAGCCTCTGGCCACCGGGCTGGGGGCAGCACCAGAGGTGGAGGAAGCACCTCCCAAGCATCAGAGCCAACCCCCTCCTTCCCTCGCCCGCCTCCATCGGTGCCCACACCCGGGCTGTGGCAAAGTCTACACCAAGAGCTCCCACCTCAAGGCTCACGTCCGTAGGCACACGGGGGAGAAGCCCTACCCCTGTGCCTGGCCTGACTGTGGCTGGAGGTAAGCGGGGTCTGGGGGGTCTGAGGGGGGACCCAGCCCAGCCCTGGAGCACTCAGCTCCGGGATAACGACAGCAACAACCAAAAGAATCCCAAGTTTTCTTCCCCCGGTGAATTGTGAGCTGGAAGAAGGTTTGGAGGGGTGGAGTTTGTTGAGTGTTTTGGGTGGTTTTTGTCTTGGTTGCAGCCCAGAGAGCCAAAGGTGTCCTGAGCTATAGCCAGAGCAGTGTGGGCAGCAGGTGAGGGAGGGGATTCTGCCCCTATGCTCCCCCCCTGGAGCTGTGTCCAGTGCTGGAGCCCCCAGAAAGATCTGGAGGTGCTGGGATGTGTCCAGGGAAGGGCCATGAGGATGCTCAGAGGCTGGAGCAGCTCCTGTGAGGACAGGCTGAGAGAGTTGGGGGTGTTCAGCCTGGAGAAGAGAAGGCTCCAGGGAGATCTTGTGGCTTCCAGGACCTGAGGGGGCTCCAGGAAAGCTGGGGAGGGACTTTTTAGCCTGTTGGTAGTGACAGGACTGGAGGGGATGGATTAAAAGACATGGGTTGATTCAGATCAGCCATGAGGAAGAATTTCTGCCCCATGAGGGTGGTGAGACACTGATTATTTTTCTGCTGTGCTGTTTCCTTCCTGGTACCTCGTGCCTGGCCGGGGGGGGGGCAGGATGCTCAGAACAGCCTCTGGCAAGAAGAGCTGGTTGTCCCCAGGTCTGGAGAGGCACTTTTCATCAGCACATGTCCAAGTGTCTCACAAGAAGTGGTGCTGACAGCACTGAGCTTTTCTGCTCTCTTATGCAATGCCTGAGCACACGCTCGCTGCCTTGGGTGCTGTGGCTTCTGTCTTGGGGTGGTGAAACTCTGGAAGGGTTGAGATTAGATCTGAATTTTGGGACTCTCCCAAGCTGCTGTCCCTTTGCCATCAGCAATTATCCCTCCGTTTCACCTCTAACCACACTACATGTTTATGTAGGCACTGGCTCCTGCTTCCAGGGCCAACCAGTGCTGCTAAACCCTCCTGCACCTAACAGCCAGAGCCTGGAGGCTGAGGAAGGGGACAGCGGTGGCCTCACAAGCATCATTTTTCCACCCTTGGAGATCTCACCCCTCAGGCTGTGCTCTGCTCAGGGCTGTCCTGCCCTCCTGCTCCTGGGAGCACTTCTGTTGGTGGGGACAGGGTCCTCTGGGCATTGCTCCCCAAGGTGTAAAGTGAAGGAAGCAGATAGACAGGCAAACCTCAGGTGGTGAAGCCTTTTCCTCTTTCCTATCTTTAAATGACCCCTTGGAGGGGTTTCTTTCTGTCCATTCCTCCAGCAGGAGCCTGAGCTGCCTGTGCCTCCCTGCCAGCTTGGATGGAGCAGAGCAGAGTGACCTGCCTGGGGTCACCCCAGGGTCTCTGGCCAGACTTTGACCTGCGGGGTACTGGTGTTCCCTGTGCTGTCCAGCAGCAGAGGCTGGATCCACCACACGTCCTTTCTCCTGCAGGTTTTCCAGGTCGGATGAGCTGTCCCGTCACAAACGTTCCCACTCTGGAGTCAAACCCTACCAGTGTGCAGCCTGTCAGAAGAAGTTTGCCCGCAGTGACCACCTGGCCAAGCACATGAAGATCCACAGGGGCCAGCCTTAGAGCCAGCAGGTGCTCCAGGCCAACACCAGAAGTGAATTCCTGCTGTTCATCCTCATCAGACTGAGTCCAGGAGGGAAAGGATGGAAAACCCACTGATGAAGCAGGGGAATTAAGGAATTGTAGGAGATCCAGCATTGTACCTCCATTCAAGGGTGACCTGCAGGATCAGAGAATCGTTTTGGTTGGCAGAGACCATTTGGATCATTGAATCCAACCACCCCCCAGCACTGCCAGGGCACCACTGCCCCATGGCCCTCAGCACCACAGCTCCAGGGCTTGGAAACCCCTCCAGGGATCCCAGGGACTCCAGCCCTGCCCTGGGCAGCCTGGGACAGCCCTGCAGGGGAAGAAATTGTTCCTCAGCTCCAACCTCAACCTCCCCTGGGGCAACCTGAGGCTGGTTCCTCTTGATATGTCACTTGTTCTTTGTGATCAGAACCCAAACCTCCTGGTTCCAACCTCCTGCCAGGAGCTGTCAGAGCCAGAAGGTCTCCCCTGAGCCTCCTTCTCTCAAGGTCCCTCAGTTGCTCCTCACCAGACTTGTGTTCCAAACCCTTTCCCAGCTCTGTTGCCTGTTTCTGATCCTCCTGTCCCACTCAAATACAGTGATGGAAACCCAAGTTAATTGGGGGTGTATGTGTGTGTGTGTGTAGGGAACGGGCTGGGGCAGGGAACAACCTCATGAGATCCCTGTAGGTGTCACCTGCCTGCTGCAGTGTGACAGGCAGGACCTGGCACCAGTTTTCCATCCCCTGGGCTGCTCCTCCATCCAAGGCTCTGGATCAGCAGCACTTCAGGGACAGCCAGAGGGGTTTGGTTCTGGCTGAACTCGCTCAGACACCCCTGTGCACGAGTCTCCCTGGCAGGGTGGCACCCAGGGTGTCAGGGAGGTGTCAGGGTGTTGTGCAGCAGCTGCTGCTGAAGCCAGATGTTGGGGGTGGCTTTTCTGCTGTGCTCGAGGTGACAGTTGTGTCGTCCCTCACCCTGCTCTCCTGCGTGGGTGGTTTTTCACCTGAGTGGGCACCAGGAACACTGGCATCCCCGGGGACTGTGACATCCTGGCTATGGTTGGAAGGGGGGTGGCAAATGCAGCTGCTGAGCTCGTTCAGGGCTGTGTTCAAGGGCATCAGGAGAAGTGTCAGCAGCACCAGCAGGGTCCTGCCCCACTCCCTGGCAGCAAAGGCCACCGAGGGGCACGGGCTGGGTCAGGGAGAGGGGTACAGCTCGTCGGGCTGCTGACGTCCTCGGTGTGTTTGACTTCTGGTTAATCAAAGGCCAGCTCCTTGCTCCTGGGCCAGCTTCCCGAGCTCCTGCAAACATCTGGGACGGAACGAGGTGCTTGTGCAAACAAAGACTTCAGCATCAGGAGATGGAGGCAGGAGGGGTGCCCTCCCTGCTGGGCTTTGCCAGCACCGCTCGAGCTGCTGGGTGGTGCCTGCAGGCTCTTGGCAGCTGGGGTGTGCTCCTGCTCTTCTGCTCTTGCCACGAGGCTTCTTCCAGAGCAGGACCTCACGTGCTTGTCTCAGGAGCTTTGGGTTGTACCCAAAATAAGGGCGAGGAAGTGAGCTAAGCTCTTTTCCCTGCCCCGTGGAGGGCGTGATGGTACAGCAAAGGTGTTTTCTGGTCCCTGCAGCCCTTTTCAGAAAGCCAGGCTGGTGGGGGTGGTGTCCAGCTCCAAGGGTTGGTGCCAGCATCTCTGGGCGAGACACCAAACGTCTGGGTGAGAAACATGAGCTTGCAAAGCATCCATCCTAGAGACAGTGCCATGGGGCTGGAGGTGGTTGCTGCTGGTGGCTGCTCCTTCCTCAGAGAAGTGGCCAGAGCTCTCCCAGCTTTGCTGACAAGCTGCCACAGTGTGACTTCAGGGAAAGAAGGAGCAAGGGTGCTGAAAATCCTTGATTTCTTTGTAATATTTGAGGATGCTTAAGCTGCCCCTGGAGGGAGGGGCTGCTGCTGCTGTGGAGATTAGAGCTGGATGGGGTAGGGTTCTCTGAGGTTCTCTGGTGCACTGAGAATCCCCATGATAACCATGTTTCTCCTGCTGTTTGTTGTTCCTATGGCCAGGACTGATGCTGTGGGTCCCTGTCTAAGCACCAAAGAGCAGGGTTGTCTTTGACCCCTGTATACAGCACAAGTTCCTCTCAAGTGCAAACTTCAGCGTGCAGAGAAGAGGTGTCTGCAGAGGAGAATTGTCACTAAAGCTGGCCAGGGGTTTGGATTCTTCATTGTCAAAACAAGCAGCCAGCAGCTGCAGGGAAGGCTCCCTGGTCAGCTTCTGGCCACGGGGAGCTGAGTTGTGGCTCACCCAGCTCAGGGGGGGCAGTGTGAGCTGCAGTGAGTGGATCTGCTGCCAGGATGCCAAAGAGCTGCATGTTCCTCGAACTGCCTGCTCTGCTCATCCCCCAGCAGCACAGAGGGGTTTCCCCCAGAAATAGCTGGCCCCCTGCTGCTCCAGGCTTTCCCAAAGGTCTGGGAAGGCTCTTTTCTGCATCCCAGCTTAAAACTCCTTCATCCTGAGCTCCTAAGTGGGTCGGTGGAAGTCGCTGCCCACAGTGGAGTTTCTTTCCTGGGCGTGCAGTGGGACCTGCAGCCCCCACACTGGCTCTGGAGGGAGCTCTCCCAGCTGGGGAGGGATGGCAGCTTTTGGAGAGGGTACCTGGAGATCTGGGGCTGCCTCGTGGAGCACCGTGAGCACTGCCCCAGCTTGGCCAAGTTCGTGTGATGCCAAAGTACCACTGAGCTGGAGGAGACGGGTGTGCACGAGCCTATCCCGGGTTGCCTTTTGTTTTAGTGGATTTTTGCCCGAGTAGGAATTTACCTCATAGCCTGCTTGCTTGAGGGCTCTCTTGGGAGGCTGAATGCCAACATGACTCATGCCAGTCTCATGCTTTTATCTGTGTGTCCTCCCCCCCCCCGCTTTGCTCTTCTCCCTCTCTCCAGACTCTTTCACAGCACTCCCTGCTCGGTTTGGACCTGCCCCATCCTGCCTCCCTGAAGGCAACTGGGGAGGCTGCGTGTTTCCAAACTCTGGAGCCAGGAGAGCTCTGCCTCATCCTTGATCCCAGGCCTTTCTCCAGCAGATTATCTGCTGAGCAGCTCCCACGGAGTCCACGCTGGTCCCCGAGGTGGATCCGCCGCGGGTGCTGGGGCTGGGAGCACTGGCTTGCAGCTCACCAGGTTTGTTTTGCTGTTCCTTTTAAAGAAACCACAAAGGGAGGGGAGAGATTTTTTGCTTTTTTTTTTTTTTTTTTCTAAAATAAACCACCCTAGATAGATATCTCTTGTGCAAGGAGAATTACAGTCTCACCTGCTTCCCTCTGGGGACTTTGGGTGAACGGCTTAAAAGCTTTACTGGCGGCTTGGTAATTACCTGTGCTTTGCTCCACTGAGGATATTACCCCACAGCAGGAACGTTGGTTGTGGAAATATGGGACAGCAGGAGGGCTGAGGACCCTTCTGGCTTCCCATGGACAGAAATACCCAGGAGCTGCCAAGAGGTGACACGAGCTGCCCTCTTGCCACCGAGGCCACGGGGTTGCGGGGCCGTGCGCCTGCCACGCTCCCCCTCTTGGAGGAGTGGGGTTGGGAGGGATGGGTTGCCTTGTGCTGGAAATGAAAAGGCTGTCAGGGTTGCTAAGCAGTGCTTTTCCAGAAGTGAAGAGCAGGCAGCAGGGAGTTGTAGCAGGGCAGGACGTGGGAGGGCACAAAGAGGCACGCGGGCGCTGCTGCTAAATTTGCAGCCGTGGCTCTGGATTTAGCCCCTGGTGCAGAGCCCCCGTCCCCAGCAGAGTGACAGCTCTGACATCCCCGAGCTGCAGCCCACGGGCAGCTCGTGCTGGCTGCTCATCCTTCCAGGGGAGCTAAGGGCCAGTGCAAATCCACAGCTCTGCTTAAGGCTCTTTTGGAAATAGATCTCTTAAGACGGACCCGGAGGCTTTTCTGGTTTTGTCCCCATAAAATCAGAATTGGAATTTTATTAACGAGTTTGCTTTCCAGAGGGTTTTCTAGGGGGCAAATGCAGGGCTTGGCATAGTTTTTGTTTCTCCTGGTGAAGCAGCAGAAGCTGATGTGGGGCAGGGTGCAAACTGGAGCCTGGAGCTTTCTCAGAAGAATAAGAAAGAGCTTTTGTGGGTGTGGGACTGCCCAGGCTGGTCAACGGGCAAGGAGGAGCAAAGAGTGTCAGCTGGAGAGGTCAGCTGGATGCTCCTCTGCTGCCTCACCAGCTGGGCCAGATCCTGGCCCTGAGATACAAAAGGTTGGCAGCTGGTGATGGCAAAGGGGAGGAGAAGGTTTGTAGTCCCACCAGCAAGATGTTAAACCTTGGGTGGCTCAGGAGCACTTCCTGGGGCCTGAAGCTGGAAGCAAAAGGGACAGGAGCCCCTCGTTGGTTTGCACGTGTCCCAGGATGTGGTTCAAGCTCTTCTGGAGCCACAGCTGAGCACAAAATGCAACGTTGCCCTGCAAAGAAGTGGGTTGTGCTGCCACTGGTGCAACAGCCAGACCTGATGCTCTGCTTGCATCACCAGCCATCAGCTGGTGAGAGGTTGGAGGGGGGGGGAGCTCCTCGGAGTTACTGCCCTGGGAGCAGAGGGGTTAAGGGCACAGCAAGGCTTAGTGAACAGAAGAGCTCAATTAAAGCAGCTGCCTTGAGGTGGCCTGGTTGTGCTGGGTGACTTAGGGCTTGGTAAGCAGCTTTCTGAGGAGCCCCAAGCTTGCTCACAGGGCAGGGGAGAAGCTCTGTGCAGGAATAAGGCCCTTTGGCCATCACTGCTCTGCAGGGCTCGGTGATCCCAACCCTGGCTGGACACTTGGTTTTAGGATGGACTTTGGACAGGCTGTTTGCAGGGATGCCCCTTTCCTAGGAGCTGCTCTCCACTGCCTGGGCAGGTAAAGCTCTTTGCTTTTGGGTGTTTTCTGGGGAGGGTTCCCAGCTGCTGGGATACATCCCCTGGCTGGAGCCCTTGGAGGGAGGATCTGGTGGTAGTGTCTGCTCAGCTGTGCTGCTTGTCAATTGATCCAGGAACTGGGCAGTGGTACAGAAAGGGCTTATCCTTCCCTGCTTCCCTGGAAAATCCACCCAGATAAAGCCTTTTTTGGCTTAGAAAGCACAGAGTGTGTGGGGAAATTACAGATGCAACTTGACATCCATAGATCTGTGCTTGGTTTTGGAAGCATTGGCTCTTCTCTGAATGACACTGATTTTCATCTGGCTGAGAGGGTGAGCACCCTGCACTCTGCTTCTCACCTCTACTCCTGGCCTTGGGTTGTTTGCCCAAGCACCAGGCTCTGAGGTGAAACTCTAAATGCCATTGAAATGGTCCTGATGGGTCCTGACTCTGTCCTGCTGTTCCCAGCTGTGGCAGTGCTGGGGGGTCAGGCCAGCAGGAGCAGCAGTGAGGTTTTCAGGAGCTGTGTCCAGGGGTTTTGTCCAGGATGTGGGAACTTCACAAGTGCTTTTAGCAGCAGAAGGGCCGTGGAGATAACACAGTGGAAACGAGTTTGGCAGCAGTTGTGTAACAACCAGAGCTCTGGTGCACAGCTTTAGGGCTTAACTTTCATAAGCACCTGAAATCACCTCCAAGCCCACCTGAGCCAGTGGAGAGAGCAGTCCTTCTGGAAAAAGAACCAGCCTTCCTCCTGCTGGATCTAGTTCCTCGCTGCATAGCCAGGTTCTCGTGTACCTGGGTAAATCTGTTTTTTTTTTTTTTTCCTGATCTGAACCACTGAGTGTCCCTTTGGATGGGAACAGCTGCTGGGTGCCCTGGGCATTGCCCGACCTGCTCAGCAGAGTGTTGAACTCTGGAGTGTTTGCTGCTGCACCGCCCTCCCCCCGGGGCTGCCTGCTGACCAGCCTGCGATTTGCTCCAGTCAAGTATCTCCCGAGGGAGGTGGAGGCTCGTGGATGGGATTAGCCACCCTGTGCCTGCTGGAGGACACTGAACTCCCTCTCCCCCTCCCCCCCCCCCCCCCCCCCCCCCCCCCCCCCCCCCCCCCCCCCCTCCCCCCCCCCCCCACCCCCCCCCCCCCCCCCGCCTCCCTCTCCCCCACCCCCCCCCCC
>JAOEGS010002717.1:0-10043 GCA_025447755.1 Corythornis vintsioides | reverse complement strand
TGACAGGTACCCCGATTTTCTCCTAAGCAATAAAAAAATTTTTAAAAAAAAAAAAAAAAAGAAAAAAAAAAAAGAAATATAATATAAAAGTAATTATTCTAACTGTTCTGTTTTATATGTGCCCTCTATTTTAAGCTCTCAGGTATTCATGTTTCTCAAAAATTGTCTGGCCCTGTCTCCAACAAGAAATATCTCAGAGCAGGCATTCCATCTCTGACCTTGACAGCCCACTCCATGATGACAAAGTATATCATGTCTGTGCTCATTCAGCCTCTGGTCCTTCTGATACAACTGCCAAAGGAGGTGCCAATTGTCAGGGTATTTCCTTACTGCCAAGCACTGCCAGCTTGGCTAGCGTCACATTAGCAATAGCCAGAGGATTGCTAGAACCTGGCCCACAGAAGAGTTTCAATTTAGCATATCCATCCAGTAGCATATTATAAACCAGCAGCTTAAAGTCTAGCTGACTAATTAGGTCCCCAGCTTAGAATATTGATTTAGTTTTTAAGTGCCTCTTTCTTTGTCTTCTTTCCAATCCCATAGACTGTCTCGGTCTAGGTTTAAATTGTGTAGCAATATTCAGCGGACTATATGGCTGTAACAGCGACTCGATATTTACATGCTTGGTAAAAATTAGAAGAAAATATCATAAGCTATCTAAAAGGAGAAGGTTACGATTTTCAGCCTTTCAGTTTCAAACAGCCTCAATCCAGGACTCACTTCTTGGAAACGCAAATAAGTATCAGCGAACTCTGTTCCCCACATTTTGCACGGGGGCAGTAGTCATGGGGCGGGAAGCGGAGCTGCTCGGGTTGGTGCGCCCCGCGGTTCGACGCCACGGCGGGTCCCCGGTGCGCGGTGCAACATCGCCACCAGGCGGTCAGGCGCTGCCAACGCCGGCCACCCGCCCGGCGAGCCTCGGCGACGCTAGAGGGGCCCAGACCCCTCCCCGCCCAGACAATCAGGCATTGATTGAACACCTGCGCATCATCTCGCTCAGCCAGGGCGGCCGGGCTCAAAGCGTGATCTTTTGCGGAGGCAGGGAGCTGGAAGTGCCTCCCGAGCCGCGCTCCCGGCCAGACGGAGCTTCCGAAATGCCAACGGCCGCCCCCCACCCTGCACACCACTCCCGAAACCGCTCTTCGTTACAGGTGATGACACCCCGAAAGGACACGGGGTAATGGGTACAAGCTGGAGCATATCAGGTTTTGGGTAAACGTAAAGAGAAACTTTTTCAGGGGGAGGGTGATGGACACTGTAAGAGGCTGCCCATAGAGGTTGTGGAAGTCTCCTCCTCTGGATACTTTCAAAACTCGCGTGATCGCATTCCTGTGTGATCCTGCTGTGGCAGGGGGGTTGGACTAGATGATCTTTCGAGGTCCCTTCCAACCCCTAACGTTCTGCACTCTTCTGTACCGGTGATAACACGTCGCGGCCACCCTGCGGTAGGTAAGAGCTGCACGGGCTGGGACGCACAGAGCCCATAAGGAACTAGAGTTGTAATTAAACTGACACATCATTCCCTCACTCCCTATTTATTTGTGCAGCTCCTCTTGAATTCCTGCTCTTCTGGAATAGGAAAGCCCAGAGGAAAGGTTAAGGTTCTGGTTTTTTGGCAACCTCCAGCTGAGAGACGACCTTAGAACAACTTGCCTTTATTTACAGTGACTCTCGGAACACCTTTTTTGACAGACCACCTGCTGAGTCTCAGATGCAAAGCTGAGGATTGTAGCAGTATTCAAAGCACCAGAAGCCCAGCCTTAGCTCCAAAGGTGTCCTTTATTTTGTTACAAAGCAGATTGCTTAGGCATTATTTCTTTTTATGAACATCATTGTAAAATCAGCAGGTCCTGCTTTGAGGACATAGCTGCTTGATAACAGATGAAGATTTCACCACTAGACAACAAAAATACAGATGCATAGAACAAGTGCAGCTTAGACACTGAAGAGCTAATGGTCTAAACTGCAACCACAGCAAACAGATGATATGACCGAAAATACAAGTACAGCTCCAGCCCAGCCAGAGCTGTGTGCCCAAAGAGGAGACCTTTTATTTTTAAAACAAAATTTGGATTAGACTTCTGGAAAACAATTTAAAAAAAATCCCCAAAACATCACACTACTTCCCTCTGCTTTTCAAGTCCTGTTTTAGCTGTCCCTTATTTCACATCAAATTTGTGCTGTGGCATATTAGTACTTTATGAAATAAAATCATCAAACATAGTGTGAAGTAATAGCAAATGGCTTGTAGTCAGTCACCATTTCATGGACACTTTATCCCAACACTTTTGTTCCTTTTCCAACAGTGATCCTCACCCCAGGAGTTTTACTTTTATGGATAGGTGCATCTCATTCCATATTTGCAGATTTCTCACCATGTGGTATTCAAGCTCAGTGTATTATCAAGGGCTTCTGGATGTCATCTGTGCTCCTTGGGTACATAACAGTGTCCCACCACTCCAGGCAGAAACAGTAACTCATACATTGCAGCCTGACATGCTGCCAGTGCTCACAGAAGGCATGTTCATGCAGTGCAGAGAAACACTCCAACATTGTAACTCCTCATTTGAACTTCCACCTTGTCCAATACTGATTAAGGAAAAGTGTATTTACAAGACACACACAAACATTTCCATTTAGTCCTAGGCACCCGATTAGTACTGACAATCTCAATGAAAATGAACAATTAAGTCTTTTTCTGGTCCATTAAAGCCTTTTACTGGAAATCCTCCAATTTGGAGGTGTGATCTTAAAAGAGAGGAGTCCCAATACCTTCTGGAAAAGTACTTTTCTACACACTGTTCAAGTCAATGAGATGACAGGATGGAAAACTCTCCCACAAAAGCAATTGGCAGGAGTTATCTGCCAGGAGTCTCATATCTAGATCTGTAGAAACAGACAAGTAATGTAACATTCTCTTCATTCTCCTTAGCAGTAATGAGCCTCAAAATTCACTAGATATGAGTAGTCAAATAACATCCTGATTGCTATAGGATCAGAATTATCAATTAAATAGCTTTAGCAAAGGGTATGAGCAGTTTTGTATGTAAGCAGCCAAAACACCCATTTATTTCAGCTGTGATCAGACTAGAAGAGCTATTGCCCATGGCAAAGAACCAATGGGAAGGTTTTACAAAGCTGCCACTATGACCAAGTTTCAAATTTGCAACTCTCAGGCACAGACTCTGGCAGAACCTTGATTAACCTGAGTTTTCTGCTTATCGAGGAGGGGTGGTGGGAAATAACATACTCCTATCTTGTACAGAAACTTGACAGCAGTGTTAAGCGAATATTCAACAACTGACAAGGTCTAGCATAGTAATTTCAAAACAACTGGAATTACAGATATCATTTAGTTAAAAAGAAACTACTGCCTTCCATATCTGCCATCCTGAAAAAAACTCCAAACACAAAGCTGATCACTGTTTGTGCTTACAACAATAATCATGGAACTTCAGTATTAGAGGGAGATATTTTTCTCACCACAACTGCAAAGGAGCTGCAAAAACAAGTTAAATGAAACAAAATCCCTTCCAAACATTAATTGAACAAACATTTATTAAAACCTGTAAAGGCTTCAGGTATACTAAATTTGAAAGGGGCGCAAATAAAAAGTCAAAAGTCATTGAACTACACTGTATTCAGAAAGCTGATTCCCCTACCACAGAATTAAAAAACAATGTTCTTAAAAAATTTTTTGCACATTTTTCCTCAGCAATTTATAAAATGCAAACAGTATGCTAGAAAAGTTTGAACATAAGGGAATGTGCTTTGGAAATATTATTAAAATGTGTGTTCCTCTAGAATGACATTATCATGTTCATGTTACTTCTTTTCACCCAACTGGCTATAATTTGAGAATGTTCCTCCCCTCTTTCCCAGGTCCATGAGAAGCTAGGTTTAGAAAAGAAGAGCTCCCATACTGCCAACTTCACTCTGTTCCTTTACAAAAATTTCAAAGTACTGATAAATGATAGTGACAGCCAGCAAAATTCCAGTTCCAGACCCAATTGCCCCCAGGAAGTCTGCCAATACTGAGAGAGCACCAATACAGAGACCACCAAATGCAGCAGCTGTAGGGATGTACCTGTAAAACACAAAGTGAGAACAGAAAAGCTGCCATTAGAGTTTGCTCAGGATATTAAGAAATAGACTAGGTCAGTGGAATATGGGGTCTGTGTAAAATATCTAAATCAGAGGCATTTTTCTTCCTAGGAAACCAATCCCACCAAGAACAGAAAGAACATTGTGGAGATAATCCAACCAACTTGTTAAAAACCAAAACAAAAAGTCAAAACAAACCAAAAAAACCCCACCCCCCCAAAAAAAACCAAGAACAAAACAACATCAATGGAAGAAAGTCAAGGACAGAATACTCTCTTGTGGGTCTGCAACCCCAGACAAGGAATGTGCGGTGTCCTGTACACAGCAAGGAAGTAAAAAGCTCAACCTGGTGGGGAAAAAAAATGCTAAGCTATGAAAAGAAGGTAAGGAAGTCTACCATGCAAATAAGCACAACGATGAATCTTATAGCTAGTAGCTCTCAAGCCACTTGTAGATGACTGAAATCTGAAGTTATGAAAACGCTCCTGTAAAACACTCCTGTAACATGAAGGGTGCACAGGTCCTACTTTGCCATTAGAAAACCCAGAGGTACCAATTCCCACCTACCTCTGTACCTAGCAGATTTAAGGAACTACTTGTTAGAAGCAAGGCCTGCATCAAAACAGTACTCAAGAAACTAAAAAGAACACATTAAAAGTGATAGTTAAAGAATACTTCAAACTGCCACACAAGTAGTGAAGTTACTAGCTGTCATATAAAAATGAAAAAGTGTAACAGGAAGGTACAAGCTCCAGAATTTAAGGCACATACTCTAATTATAAGGCAAGAATATGCTGCACAGTAGAAGCCTTCCATTAATGAGACAATATTCTATATTTTGTGCACATAACACTGAAGCTGAAGGAATATATGTGTTCTAGAATCTAGAGAATGGAAGTCAAAACAACATTTGCCATGTGTTTCCCCACAACACTTGGCATAAGCAGCCTGTGAAACGTGTAGCTCACCTGTTCAGTTCATGGACCATTGAAGTTTCTCTGTGGCCTCGCATGACCATTTGCTGCTCTTTCAATTGTTTGGCAACCTGTATTGAGTCAAGCAATGGAGAGGGCAAGTTCAACATCATTGCCTAGACCACAGAAAATTACTACTGTGGGAAAACAGAAGCAAGACATTTCAATAAATGCTGGTGGATTTCGTGCTTTTCAAAAATTGGTTTGGGGTTGTTCTTTTAGTTTTTTAATATTACTCATCTGAGTTAAAATATTCACTATTTTAACTCTAGTACAGTCACAGGCACCTTTCCACACTGTCAGTTTTGTAAAGCTTTTTGGAAAGTCTACCAAGAACAGGAAAATCTGGAAATGGGTAGGCTCTCATACACATAATTCACTTCCTGCTTTACCACCCACCCTTCTCCTGGTTAGGATTTAGCAGATGTTAGCAAAACCATCCTATGGAGTGTCTACTCCATTTCAGTTTTCCATATTCAGATGGGACAACTATTTATTTGTGGGGTCCTATTAGAAACTATTATTACTTAGAAAGAATGCCTTCTTGGAACATCGTTCTTAAATTGGATTTCTGCAATTGCACAGGGTTAAAATAGTGCCCTGCAAACATTTCACTAACAACTGAGGGAGAACTGAAACTCTAGCAGGGGAACTTCTGAAAGTGCTTGTCACCGAATCTATTGTACTAGAAAAGCACACCTACCAGTGATCAAGCTGACAGTTTTCCACTACATTATGAGCACTTAAGTAATGATTTATCCATTTTTATTGCTTGATTACATGAACTTAACATTATTTTATTTAGTATCAGAACAATATGTTGAAGTTTTAAGAGCTCTATGTGGGTTTATAATTAAATAATACTCTGTCTATACATGGCAGCAAGTGCCTCTGCATGCCTGACAGCAGCTAGATGCAAGCCCAAAATAAGAGGGCTCATGCTGTTACTTTAACTGTGCAACTATTAGACATTTGTTAAAGAATGGATTAAACCATTCCATATGGCTGCCAAGCTTGATTCCCTACCCAAAACCACACAATATGAACACACTGTGATGACAACTATTCTCCATCTTGTTTTCCAATTCCAATTTCAGAACGATGTAGCTGCTGAATATCAAATATCCTCTAACAAATGGAAATTCTGAGAATCTAGGCTTGGGTACATTAATGCCCTGCACTATATGCTCTGCTACCAGTGCTCTCAAGTTTAAAATATCAACCTCCAGTTAATCTTCCACAAAAATAAGTTAAAAACTCTCTATGCCAGGCATGGGCAGTCAAACTTTACCTGCAAGTTTTTAAGTGGCAACTGCCTTGCACATGGAGCACCTGTCATTTGGCACTGGGATTCTGCCTTTCCTGTCACCTTGCCTGTCCTCACCCTGATCAGACGTTAAATAGCAAGGTACAAAGTTTCCTAATGCCAATGGAAGCAATTCTTCAAGTACTTTGTTTTTGAAAAAGCAGTAAGAGGGAAAAAAATTACCCACATTCTGCCCTCATTCTCCTCACAAAAGAGACAGAATTACTATTGACACAGATGATAAATATTACCAAGAGTACCAGCATAACAGCTATTTCAGAAGAAAAGCATTCTTACCACAGCCCATGTTTTCATCAGGTAAGATTACTCAATTTATCATTTTAAACTTACATCTTTGGCAGAGGAACCAGAGACTTCAATCCATGTCTTAGAAAAGAAAGCACAGGAACCCAACATAAATACAATATAAACAACTGCATGTACAGGGTCTTCCAACACTGAAGAAAACGACTCTGGAGGTGACAGATAGTAACAAAGTCCACCAACTGGATAAGCACGAGCAGGGCCTCCAGATGATGTGTCCTAGAAGAAGGAAACAAGCAGTCACCAACTTTCTCACTGTTTCTTAGCTGTTAGCTAAGCCTGGGCTGGTATTGCTTTCCTCCCCACTGTGGACCGTTACCATAGCACACAAATATTGAAATTTACCAACACAAGCAGTTTCTAAAGTCAAAAAGAAATGCAATAAAGAATGCAAAAAACACCCAGGAGAGCAAAGAACAGCCCAAGGTAAAAAGTAAGTGGAGACCCAAGATCTATCACAGCAAGTCTCATTCTCTACTATTAAACAACTGATTTAAAGTTTCAGTGTACCTGACCACCTGTAGAAGTATGTCTTAACAGAGAGATCATCTCTTCACCCATGCATTTTAACAGTGCTCTTATAAAGCTGTATGCTGGATTAGAAGGAATACTCACAGACCACGTGCCCAGCAGGCTAACCAACAAGTTGCCACTGAAGCGAGCGGAGAGCATCTGGGAGATGACATACAAGTTTGACACCAGGGCAGACTGAAGAATAATGGGAATGTTGGAAGTATAGAACAGCTTGATGGGGTAGGTGTTGTACTGGCCACGGTAGCGAGCAGATTTGATAGGAAGATCCACTCTGAAGCCCTGAAAAGTTTTCAAAATAAAGTTCCCCATTACATCTGGACAGGTCAGAAATGCAAGTGCAAGGCCTTGACAACAACAGAAAGCAAGCTGCAATCATGTCGTGCAGGTACACATGCTCTACCCAGAGGGCTATCCCTGCCCACTCTTCTGCAAAGGGCCTGGAAGCCTGCAGGGTTTTTAAATATGCACATATAAGACAGTATGAAAGACATTAATGGTTGGACTTGATGAACCTAAAGGTCTTCTCCAACCTAAATGATCTATGATAGAGATTAGAAGAAAACTGAAGTTTCAAGCAGACTGAACATAGCATCCAAAAAAAACCCAAACAAACCCAAAATTTCTAGATTATTCAGCAGTTTGCTGCAATAAACAGAGATACACAGGCTTAAAGACTTCAAAGTATTTTCCAGTAAAAAGCAATAGCATTTGGGTTAGGCAGCATTACACATACACATTCATCTGGGTTTTTTTCAGAGATCAAAGCAGGTCTCAAGTCAGCTGCATGGCTACAGTAAGCATGGAAACTTTAAGAGAAGATAGTGTTAAAAGAACATCCAAATGTTGCAGGTACAAAAATGAGTCTTTTTTTGAGGGCATCAGAAAGTGAAAATACAGTTTCTCATAGAAGGAAGCAGATTACCAATCTATTACCATACTAACAGTTTCACAGTACTCTTTATTCAAACTGACCTGGAAATAGATTACAATTGCAAAGACAAAGATGGTGGCAATCAGATTCATCAGGTTGGGAAGATTCTGACGGTAAAAGGCCTCACGAAGAGCTCTGACTTTGTCTGTACGAGTAGCCAGAAGATGGAACAGAGCAATGATGGCTCCCTCAAATTCCATGCCTTGGAAAGGAAAAGAAAACCAAAGTTTGATGTGCTGTGATTATCTCCATACATCACTGTTGTGCCATTAGGTGTATTTCTGATTTACAGGATTCACAAGTCATTTGTATCTTGACACTCAGACTTTTACTGTCGTCCTTCACAGTAGCTATTATTTCCAAAATTTTTTTAATCCCCTTGTAGTGGTCTAGAAACTAAATCTTAACCCAACAAACAAATGGGACAACTTTATTGGTCTCTAGAAACATTGAGGTTTACCAGGTTCTTTCCTCCTCCTCACAAAAATAAAATAAAATAAAATTAGAGGCAGCTTGCTTTATAGCATCATTCATAGCAAGACACTATTATTGTTTGTATGACAGCAAATGTGATAACCTTATGTTTTCTATTATACAGAACCAAACAAGATCACCTCCTGTCAGGTTCATGGAATAAAGGTCTTTGGGGCAAAAAGTAAGAAATGCAAGGAGCAAAAAAAGAGATGACGTTTGTCAGTAAGTTGGGCAGCACCCATAGTACAATGGGAGTCTACCATTATTATCAAAGGCACTGAAGAAGAAATTCAAGTCCAGGGAATGTCTTGTGAGATACTACAAAGTCAGAAAGAGGTATCTTTGTACTTGCATCTTGCGTAGGGAATACTTGCTGCATTATCAAGTCTCACTATGTGGCAACTACACAGCTAAGATGCTAGTAACAGCATTTGCCATTTAAGTCAACATACTGGAAAAAAAAAAAGAAAGAAAGATTTTGCCTTTTTTGTATAGTAAATGGACTATACCATATTACCTCGTCCTGTGTTCACTGTGGTGGGGCTGAATGCTTTCCACACAATAGTTTCACAGATATTGGTAGCAATGAAGAGAGAGATGCCAGAACCAAGACCATATCCTTTCTGTAGGAGCTCATCCAAGAGCAGAACTATCAATCCAGCAACAAAAAGCTACAGTAAAATAAACAAAAAACAAAATACATAATTAGTCCAATCTCTTTTTTTATTATTTGTTATAAATAAAACAGCTTGTATAAAAAGGTAAGAAAAGACTATATATGAGGAAGCAGGCACACTTTGATCTTTTTTCTCTGCCTCTGGGGCAGTTAAGTCCATAAGGCTGATTTGTTGACCATTTCAGAGAGAGACAAAGTAGAGAGGACTAGAAATTACCTGAATTGTGATAAGCAAGCAGATACCAGCACCCATCTCAGATGGGTCTCCATACATCCCAGTCATTACATAGACAATAGACTGCCCAATGGTAATGATCATTCCAAACACTGTAAAATAAAAAGGAGAAAGTATATATTTATTCTGGAGATTTATGGCAGTAGGCAGTTAAAGAAATAAAAATCACTTATTTTAGACAAAGTAGGGAAGGAATACATAAATCATAGGACATATACATTCCAGGGAAAGTTACATTTGTTGCCTGAAATCTGGCATTGAACATACAAATACACACAGACACTTCAGAAACAAATATGCTTGGAAGCAAGTGGGTTTGGTTGCTAAAGATTGCTTTAGATACCGAAAACTCTGAGGGTGTTAAGATATTACCTAGCAATTTATGATTCTCTTTTCCAGTAAACAGTGTGTCCTGGTTTGTGTGAAAAGCAAGCAAATTCTGTTCAGTGATTTTACTTTTCAGCTTAAGTTTCTAACTAACTGCA
>JAOEGS010002716.1:24210-54078 GCA_025447755.1 Corythornis vintsioides | reverse complement strand
GCCAGACTTTTCTCAATGTCATCCAATGACAGGACGACAGGCAATGGGTGCAAACTGGAGCACAAGAGGTTTAGGGTAAACACAAAGAAGAACTTTTTCCCAGTGAGGGTGACAGAGCTCTGGAACAGGCTGCCCAGTGAGGTTGTGGAGTCTCCATCTCTAGTGTGTACAAGCTAATGTACAAGATCAGATAGGTGCCAAATAGCACATTACTTAGTTATGCCATTTCATATCATGTCTTCAGTTTGATGTCTTTGGAACAGCTTATATTGTCCTTCACAATAATGAACTGCAACTGCAAAGTGATCCCAAAAACATAGTCAATATAAAACTGTAAGAAAACTTCATTTCTGGGTTCACGTCTGGTTTCTTGACGGCTACATTCATCAAGTAAAGGTTGAGAGGTAGGAAACAACCTTAAGAAATAATAAGAAACTAGAAATAAGATATTCATCTAATCACAGTTTAGTTAGAGGAATCTGATTGTAAACCAGGTTTTGAAATTGGAAGATGCAGAAATTAATGTCAGGGATAGATAAGGGTTGTAAATCACATACATCTACATGTCCTTGGTCTTGTCATACAGGAGGATAGCTTAAGGATTTAAAAGGGGGATAGCATTAGTTTGTAAGGATCAAGATTTTTGAATTAATAGAATTTGATCAACTTGGCTGACCAAAAGTACAGAATACTTGTTACAGAATAACATGAGTGAAACATAATCACATAGAAAATGAATATGAAGAAAGCCAGGACCTTTCCTTTCCTCTTCTACTGTAAATATTTATTATTCTTGTGTATATCCTTGGCCCATTCATCAGACAGCCTTGTATGCTTCCTAGACAGGATTGTTTGCTTTATACCTTTCACATATTTTATATCCATTATATGTTTTAACCATTTTTATTGTAATATAGTTATCTTTCTTTCTGATTTCCCTGTGTACACTAAAGAGAAGCTCTTTAGTAGTTGTGACTACTCTGTCAAGGGGTAGTGAGTGCCCTTTAAAAGAAAAAAAACTTTTCTTTTTTCCCTGCCTGTGGGGGCAGGGCTGGGCCAGCTGGGGCCAAGGGCGGCCTGGACATGTAAGTGGACAGAAACAGAAAAGGAGTGATTTTCAGGAGGCTTTCCTCTCTACTTTTCAACATGAACCTGGGAGGAAGGAAGCTGCCGAGTACGAGCTGTTTTCATCTTCTCAGGCTGAATTTCTCCAACCAGTTTTCATTGCCATGATTCCCTGAGCACCTCTTCCAGCTGTGTATTTTTGGGTTCATCTGACACTTTGATCCCCTGGAACCCTATTTCTCTCCTGTGCACAGTGAACTGGAGTGGGGATTTTCAGACCTCTCTCTCTTGGTTTTTTCCCTTCCCCTCACCCTTTTCAACAGCATTCCCGGCAGCCCCTGCTGGTTGTTGGAGGGAAGGGCAGCCATCTGTGTCTGTTATATATTGATGTTTCAAAGTTTACTGATTTCACATTGTTGTTCAGTTTTGCATTTTATATAAATACCTCTCTCTCTCTCTCTCTCTCTCTCTCTATATATATATATATATATACACATGTATATAAATTATTGTCTCCTTATAAGCCCCTGGTCTCACATTTGTAAAAAAAATAAAGGTAACATCTATCCAAACTAGGACAGTTAATTTGGCACCCAACGTGGGGCTCAAGACGTGATAAGGAGACAAGAAGATTGTAGGAAAATATCCCAGAGGCTCCACCATGTTTTGGCCACCCTCATTTGTAAGTTAGGCCTATTATTTGTCTTCTCCTTCAAAGGTCCTTTTAAACAAAAGATCATGAGTACTAAAATAGTGGTGGGTAGTATTAAATTAATATACTGGGTTTACGATATCATGGATTCCACGCCAGTAGTCTTCTTCACTACTATCTACTGAGGAATCCATTATTACTGGACTGTAAGTAACTACCCATGGGAGTTTATAACCAATAGTACCTTTGCCAGGCCTGAGAGAAATTGGAGGACACCCCTCCAGGATTTTGTTCTTTATTTTTCTGATCTTAGAGGTATTAGTTTCATATCAGGCTTGTCCACAACAGACATGAAAGATGTTCTGCTTTTACTAATGGTTCTGTGCATGGGCATTACAGTTGGTCCTATGATTAAAGACAGGCTAATGCTTTGGGGTTCAACCATTGCATTGGTCAATCACACTGTCCTCGATGGCCAAGAGGCCAGGAGCCTGGGAGGCCT
Organism: Corythornis vintsioides; assembly: GCA_025447755.1. Classification (NCBI taxonomy): domain Eukaryota; kingdom Metazoa; phylum Chordata; class Aves; order Coraciiformes; family Alcedinidae; genus Corythornis; species Corythornis vintsioides. The sequence goes on along the minus strand of JAOEGS010002716.1, from coordinate 51,859 downwards.
GTTCAATGACTCCAGCATCAACCAGGAATTTACCAGAGAACAAGAACCTTTCAGTCTTTGGAGATGATTGTGGATGAGCGTTAGAGCAAAATACAGCAGCGGAGAAGAAGACTTACAGCAACAACCATGTCCCTGGTCCACCATGGAATAGAGAATCCGGAGACTGAGGGAATTTTCTATTCTAGACAAGATTTTTACAGCTAACAAACCAGACTTCGGAAACCCTTATGATGTTCAATGCACGGATCGGATGTGGATAAAGGTGTCACAACTGGCACCTGAGAAATACCTCCAGTACCTGGCTATACACCAGGGGAGTAACACATATGTGTCAGTGAGTAAAATGATGAAAATAATGAGAGCCTATGAGGATACTGCTCATCCTGTTTCCCAGAAACAGATAACCTCCGTAGAGATGGAGGAGTTTAAAAGGTTTAAAAATGAGGTGGCTAATGACATCAAGGATCTCTGCCTACTCTGGACACTCACGCTGTCGTGCTGGTGTGAACCGGACACCATGATATTATCACCCCACTCTCCTCAGCAAGAGAGAGTGGGTACACATCATGGACTGAACTGTGGTAGTACCTTCTTGATCATGGGGAAGTTATGCAACGGTGGGATAGAAAACCCACCTGTGTCCTGGCAGATCGAGTGCAAGAACTTAAATCAAGGAACAAGCCACAGAAAGTGAGTGTCATGCCAGTGTCCAGTGGGTGAAGACTGTGGCATAACAGCCAAAGTCATGACTGCTCTGACTCACTGGAAAGCACCTCCCATATGTATACTAATGGAGAAGAAAGTGCTATTGACCAAAATCAGTATTAGGGGGCCCTTCCTCTGGCCAGGCAGAGGAGAGGGACAATCAAATCTATTGGGCTGTGTTCGATGGCCTGGCACATCTTAACCAAAACAGTACGAGGCTTTTGTTGACAATGGGGCCCAATGTACATTAATGTCCTCAGGACATATAGGCTCGAAGTTATTTCTATTGCTGGAGTGACAGGATGCTCCCGAGAGTTGACCGTAGTTTGAAATGAAGGCTCAAGTGACCTTGACCAGGAGAGAGTGACAAAGACATCCTATTGTGACTGCCCCAGATGCCCCATGCATTTGGCATTGACTATCTAAGAAATGGGTACTTCAAAGACCCAAAAGGACATAAGTGGACATTTGGAATAGCTATGGTGGAGACAGATGGATTAAAACCATTGAATGCATTGCCTGGTCTGTCAGAAAAGCCCTCTGTTGTGGGACGGCTGAAAGTTGAAGAACAGCAGGTGCCAATTGCTACTAAGACTGTGTACCACCAGCAATATCGCACAAACCGAGATGCTGTGATTCCCATCCATAAGATGATTTGTGAGCTGAAAAGCCAAGGGTTGGTCAGCAAAACCCACTCACCTTTCAACAACCCCATTTGGCCAGTGCGTAAGTCTGATGGAGAATGGAGACTGACTGTTGGCTACTGTGCCTTGAATGAAGTGACTCAAGCATTGAGTGTTGCTGTACCTGATATGTTTGAGCTTCATTATGAGCTATGGTCCAAAGCAGACAAATAGTATGCCACCATTGACATCACCAATGCATTCTTCTCCATTCCCCTAGCATCACCATGCAGGCCGCAGTTTGCCTTCACCTGAAGAGGGGTGCAGTACACCTGGAATCATCTGCCACAGGGGTGGAAACAGCCCCACCATCTGCCAAGGACTGATCCAGGACACATTAGAGAGAGAGAAGTCTCCCTAGAACCCGCAGTATATTGATGACATAATCGTATGGGGGAATACAGCCGAAGTCTTTAAGAAGGGGGAGAAGATTGTGCAAATTCTCCTGAAAGCTGGTTTTGCCATCAAGCAGAGTAAAGTCAAAGGTCCTGCCAAAGAGAACTAGTTCCTGGGAGTCAAGTGGCAGGATGGATGCCATCAAATCCCAACAGAGGCAATTAACAAATTAACAACTATGTCTCCACCGACCCATAAAATAGAGACCCAATCGTTCCTAGGTGCCATAGGTTTTTGGAAGATGCACATTCCAGAATATAGCCAGATTGTGAGCCCTCTCTACCTAGTAACAAGAAAGAAGAATCACTTCCACTGGGGCCCTGAACAACAACAGGCTTTTGAGCAAATAAAACATGAAATTACCCATGCAATAGCCTTCGGACAGAGCCAGATGTAGAGAACATCCTCTATTCTGCAGCCAGGGACAGAGGTCCTTCCTGGAGCCTCTGGCAGAGAGTACTAGGTGAGATTCGAGGCAGACTCCTTGGATTCTGGAGTCGAAGCTACAGGGGCTCTGAGGCAAACTACACACCAACAGAAAGGAAATCTTAGCAGCCTGGATATGTACATGGACAGAAATGGAAGAGGTGTGGTTTTCAAGAGGTTTTCCTCTCTTCTGTTCAGCATGAACCTGGAGGAAGAAGGGTGCTGAGTACGAGCCTGTTTTTTTGTCTCGTCAGACTGAATTTCTCTGACCAGCTTTCATCACTGTGATTCTTCAGAATACCTCTGCCAGTTGTGTTTTCGGGTTCATCTGACACAGTTTTGCATTCTATACAAATACCTATCTCTCTACATATGTATATATATATATTGTTTAATACATTCTTGTCTCCTTATAAGCCCCTGGTCTCTCATTTATAAAAAAATAAGATAATACCTGTCCAAACCAGGACATACTCTTAACACATACTTGAAAGTGGATTTGAGGCAAAGGCTGAAACACTTTAAAGGATTAGTTGAAATTGGGGTTTACAAGGTCTTTTTCTTCTCCACTTTTTTTTTTTTATTCCTGGAATGGGTGCAGTGAACGAAAGAAGCTGTGGATCGTTAGCAGGGAACTTGTAGCAGGCATTAGCTTATTTTTTTCCACAGGTCTTCAAAGAAAATGGACCGTGACGTTGTCAAGTTTGTGCAGTTTTTCCACCTTCCTCTTATTTCTTCTGTAATCACATTTAGTTAATAATGTGTTCTACATTTGGGAAATCTTTGATTACTCTATGTATGTGCAAATCCTATTGCTTCTCTCTCCATATTATTTGTTTAGTGAAATGTTTTCTGAATGCAGGACCCTGAATACTGGGACCTGATGAGATGTATCCCAGAGTCCTGAGAGAATTAGCTGATGTAGCTGCCAAGCCACTCTCCATGACATTTGAAAGATTGTGGCAGTCAGGTGAGGTCCCTAGTGACTGGAAAAAGAAAACATGACATCCATTTTTAAACAGGGTAGAAAGGAGGATCCTGGAAAGTACTGACCTGTGAACCTCTCTTCTTTGACTAGGAAGATCATGGAACAGATTCTCCTAGAAGCTATGCTAAGGCACATGGAGTTGAGGTAGGTGATTCAAGACAGCCAGCTTAGCTTCAGCAAGGGCAAGTCCTGCCTGACCAAATCAGTGGCCTTCTATAATGGAGTGACTACATCAATAGACAAGGGAAGTGCTATGGATATTTGGACTTCTGAATGTATGGAACTCTGGATTTCTCTAAAGTCTTTGACATTATTTTTGGACTTTTCAGTGGATGAGGAATTGATTGGATGGTCACATCCAGAGGGTAGTAGTCAATAGCTCAATGTCCAGTTGGAGATCAGTGACAAGTGGTGTCCCTCAAGGGTCCATATGAGGACTAGTGCTGTTTAATAACTTCATCAATGACATAGACAATGGGATTGAGTGCATGCTCAGCAAGTTTGCAGATGACATCAAGCTGTGTGGTATAGTTGACATGCCTGAAGGACAGGATGCCATCCAGAGGGACTCAGACAAGCTTGAGGAGTGAGCCCATGTGAATCTGATGAGGTTCAAGAAGGCAAAGTACAAGGTCCTGCACCTGGGTTGGGCAACCCCCAGTATCAATACAGACTAGGGAATGATGGGGTTGAGAGTAGCCCTGCAGAGAAGGACTTGAGGGTACTTTTCAATTAAAAACTAGACATGAGTCAACAATGTTATGTCACAGCACAGAGGGCTGTTCTGTACCCTAGACTGCATTGGAAGAAGTGTGGTTAGCAGGCTGAGGCAGGTGATTCCCCCTATACTCTAGTCTGGTAAGATCTCATCTGTGTCCAGCTTTGGAGTCCTCAGGATAAAAAGAACATGAACCTGTTGGAGCAAGTCCATAGGAGGGCTACAGAAAAGATCAGAGGGCTGGAACACTTCTTCTGTGAAGAAAGGCTGAGAGAGTTGGGGTTGTTCAGCATGAAGTGAAAGCTCTGGAAAGACTTTATTGTGGCCTTTCCATACTTAAAGGAGGTGTATCATAAATATGGATTCAGACTTTTTATCAGGGCTTGTTTGTCCAAAAGGACAAGGGGTAAAGTTTTGAAACTAAAAGAGGGGAGATTCTGTCTATATATAAGGAAGAAATTTTTTACAGTGAGAGTGGTTAGACATAGGACCAGGTTGCCTAGAGAGGTTGTAGATACCCCATGTCTGGAAACATTCCAGGGCAGGTTGGACAGGGCTCTGAACATTCTGATTTAAAGATGCCCTTGCTCACTGCAGAGGGATTGGATGAGATGGCCTTTAAAGGTGCCTTCCAGCTCAAACCATTCTTTGACTCTGTACTTCTGTATATATGACAGAAAATGAGCAACTGCTGGAACCGTTTATAAGAGGAATTCACTACTTGATCTGTAGTGTCCATGTTAGGTGTAGATTTTTTAAAAGTAATGGCCAGTGTAGATTTTCACTCATTCTCACTTAATTTGTGAATTCACTTAATTCACAAATTTCAAAGTTAAAAATATGTAAAGGTGTTACACACTGTTGATATTTTTGGCATACAATGTTATCTTTTTTTTTTTTTCTTTTTTTTAATTTTTTTTTCTCCACATCTTCATCTGTTCATCCTAGCTAATCATGTATAGATTCACATTCGCCATATATACTGTGCATATGTCACTTCCAAAACTGTCATTGGAATATGGTTTTGAAATTAACATTTTAAATCCCTATTTTGAAAAGATCTCTGCAGTGGACAAGAAAAATTAGGTGTATATGGTGGTGTGTTACATGTAATGCACTATGCCATGTTGAACGGGAATCTGTATTGAGATAGGGACATTTAGACTTACGAATGCAAAAGGCTGAAAAAAAAATTAATATTGCTTTTCCTACCCTCATATTTGAGGTTTCTCATATCCTCACGGCTCATTAGTATAATTAACTTTTAACAAGTATTTAGCATTTATACAGTTACTGTGCCATCAAAAAAAAAGCTCAGCTATTTAAGAAGAAACAAGGCAAGGAATCAGAAGAGAAGAGAATATCATTCTACTCTATGTGCATTTTAACATCTCAATTTTTCTGAGCTTCTATTTCTTTATTTGAAAAGTAAAACTACACATACTACAGAGTGATTGCAAGAATAATAGCATGAAATATATCATCAAATAAGATGCACTCACAAAAGCTTTTCCCAAATCACATCTTCAATAGTCAGCAAATAAAGACTGAGGAAAATGTTAATGAAAAAGGTCAGCTTTGACATTGTTTTTTTTTTCTTGGTTTGTTGTTTGTTTGTTTTTGTTTTTTTTCGTTTGTTTTTTTTTTTCTGGACAAAATCCAGACTTTTAGACATTCAGATGCTCCAGTAATGAAGACACTAGGAACATCAAAGAGTGACAGTCACTTTCTATTGGTGTGGGTGTAGGATGGGACATGATAAAATAAAGTTTTTAACATCAAGTTTGAAAGTATCAGCCATTCACCCAATTAAACTGGTGACTCGGTGCATACTATCTTTTAAAATTTCCCCAGCTTTGACACATCATGGGGTGACTTTATGTCCTACTGTTTTCACATTTCACTGTTACTCCATTATATCCTATATCTGTTTTAATATGGTTGTTTTTAACACTGTAGCGTGTTCAAATTATTCATTGTATTGAGAAAAAACACAAACCAACAAAAAAACAAGCATTCAATTATATTCCTTTTTTATTTGTTACAAAGGAAAATTATTTGTTCCATTTTACTTGTTTTCTACAGTTCAATTATTTACCTACCTGTAGCTTCTATCAAAGCTTCTACGTATCTGATTTGGTATCTTTCATATGAAAAAATTATTTCTCCACAAAACATGACATTTTCTGACCATACAGCCTTAATTTATCCTTGAAAAATGCTCTTTTTGATGCTGTTCTTTGACACGATGGCTTATTTTCCAGGTCCAGCATGACTTATTGCTTTTAGCATGCAGTTCATACTTTAAATAAAGAAGTAGAATGTTAGATTTATGGGTATAAATTTGGAACAATACTAGAGAAATGAGTGGAGTTGATCCAAATATACTCTGTGCAACAGAAGGTTACTTTCTGGACATACATAAAGCTCTTGCATCTTTGCAACAATTAGGGGAGGAATGTTGCACCTCTAATGCATTAATGAGATTGATGATTTTGGTACGCACTGATATCTTCTGATAGTGTGTTTTACATTTTTCATTAGTAATATGTGAAGTAACTCACATCTTCAAGGGAAATAAAACAATGTGTTTTCTTCAACATTAAGAGAGATACACCTTCTTCAAGCTTCTGTATGGCCCAACATCTTTAAGTAACTTCAATCAAGTTCTGAGGTATTAACAATAAATACTCCTGGGTCATCTGTTTTAAGATTTGTGTCCCTAGCCAAATGCTATAAATGCAAGAAATTAGTTGGCACTATCCATGATTACATGTTTCATCGGAATTTTACTCACAAACTTCTGTGAGATATTTCTCCTACAGAGTTTCACTTATGTTCTTCAGACTAAGGTGAATGTTATTCATTGCTATTGTCCACTGAGTTTAGCAAACTATTTTTGCCTGACTTCCTTCAAATGCTCTACTGCGTTAAAAGAATACAAGATATGCTACTCTATATCATAGAGTGGGTGGCTGAGACCACTTCGTCAATGACCTGGACGAGGGAATCTAATGTACCCTCTGTAAATTTGCAGATTACACAAAATTAAGCACAAGTATTGATCTGCTTGAGGGTAGGAAGGATCTGCAGGGGGATCTGGACAGGCTGGAATGTTGGGCTGAGGTCAATTGTACGAGTTTGAACAAAGACAAGTGCTGGGTCATGCACTTTGGTCAGAACAACCCCCAGCAACACTACAGGCTTGGGGAGGAGTGGCTGGAAAGCTGCCTGGTGGAAAAGGACCTGGGGGTGTTGGTAGATAGCCAGCTGAACATGAGCCAGCAGTGTGCCCAGGTAGCCAAGAAGGCAATGGCATCCTGGCCTGTATCAGAAACAGTGTGACCAGCAGAAGTAGGGAGGTGATTGTGCCCCTGTACTTGGCACTTGTGAGACCGCAGCTTGAGTACTGTGTCCAGTTTTGGTCACCACAGAACAAGAAGGACATTGAGGTGCTGGAGCAGGTGCAGAAAAGGGCAACAAAGCTGGTGAAAAGGCTGGAAAGCATGGCCTATGAAGAGCAGCTGAGGGAACTGGGTTTGTTTAGTCTAGAGAAGAGGAGACAGAAAGGAGACCTTATTGCCCTCTACAACTACCTAAAAGGAGGTTGTAGTGAGGCTGGCATTGGTCTCTTCTCTCAAATTAGCAATGATAGGACGAGGGGAAATGGCCTCAAGTTGTGTCAGGGGAGGTTTAGACTGGATATTAGGAAGAAATTCTTCACTGAGAGGGCAGTTAAGTGCTGGAACAGGCTGCCAAGGGAGGTGGTGGAGTCACCATCCCTGGAGGTATTTAAAGAACTAATAGATGCGGCGCTTGAGGATATGGTGTAGTGGTTAGAGAAATGCTAGGACAAAGGTTGGACTTGATGACCCTGGAGGTCCTTTCCAACCATATTGATTCTGTGATTGTGTTTTCACTGCAAAACTATCCAGCCATTCAGAGTGTTTGGCTCCCAAAGACCAACCCAGCTTCTCAAGAAAGCATGACCACATACAAAAGGTTTTTTATCAGACTAGCAGGCTTTTAAATACCCCACATGTTAAGGATTTAAGAATCAGGCTACTGAAAATAGCTTCGTATTGACATTTCTCCACTAGCCTTTAAAAGAAACTAGTCTGAGTCAAACTTATGAGTAGAAAAAAAATGCCTCTTGCTCCTTGGTATTTCATAACATCCAGCACACACAGATCTAAAAAGAGTGATAGGCCTAAGGTTTTAAAAATTGCTAATATTATAAAAACGATTTGGTAAAGCCTTTTATTCTCAAACAGTTGGTCTCTTGACAACGTGTCTCTGCAGCTCCTAAGCACACATATAATAAAAACCTCATCAAGAACAGATCCCTGTAAAGGGACAGATATGTGGTTGGAAGCTGTGAAAGTTCACACTTCAGAAAAATCAAACTAACAAACTGCTGAGACCTGTTAATTGTTTCTTAAAAAAAAAAAAAAAATCCAACCCCAAACGTAAGCTGTAAATAGCTTATAGAGATTCTAAAGCTTGGGCCGATCTGTTTACCAGTAGGTTTTACTAACCTGCCATAGATTTCTTACTTTTAAAAAGTATGTGGATACCATGTCTCCATTTCTAAAGCATATTAAATCTTAAGAAGAAATACTGAAATTGGAAGCATGCATGTGCTTTTAGAAACACTAAGAAACACTTCTGTCTATTTTTTTGTCCTTTGATGAACTCAGAAACTGAACTTATATAACAGACTAGCACAGAAACACACTACACTAAGTCAAGACCAATTTAATCCCGAGTCAGCTTGTTTAAAAAATAAAAAAAAAATATCACATCAGTCTACCTGGTGCTTGAAACGGTGTAACAGAAGGCAGAGAACGTGTGTGAGCTGGGGGAGCAATGAGCCAGCAATGCCCTTCCAACACTACACCAAGTGCATGGGTTCTTCACAGCAATAGGCAGCTCACACAAAATGCAGCTTTAAAGGAGCTACATGCCTTAAAATCCTCTCCACATGAATAACGTGTCTTGAAGAAAAAGACAGCTCAAATGTTCCCTGTTTTCATGAGGCAGAAGAAACCAGTAGGATAGCAACAAAGCCTGGGCTGATTGTGTTTGTTTGGATTTTTTGAGTAGCGGAGGGAGAGGAAGCACATAGAATTCCTTCACGTATTTGGTTTTACTGTTCCTGTGATAAGTAGGATTATTGATTTTGCTTCAGCTAAGTAAGTTTAACTAAATATTGATAGTTTAAGAAAGAAGGCATAGGCAGACAGAAAGTCCATAGGTTCCAGAACTTGGTATTGGGGACTGACTGGAGCAAGGGTGTGGTATTGAGAGGCACAGATGTGCCTAGAGGTGGAAGCAAGGAAGGTACCAGCTGATGGAGGAGCGAGGAAAGCATTAGCTGGTAAGGGATGGGGTATCCTCCCAACATACATTAATATTCAATAGTAGCTATCGGATGAGTAAGGGACGGAGTATCGTTTCTCAGAAATAAACTAATATTAAACAGTAACAAGCAGATAAGTAAGGGGAAGAGTATTGCTCCTCAGAAATATATATGTAATTTTAATATACTATATAATACTAGAGAATTATGAGGTTCGGGGTGCTTTCAGCCATTTTGTGCATGCACCCAGCACTGTACACTTTGTTCCACAAATTTTAACCCTGAATAAATGATCTTTTAAATGTGAACATGTTTCTCACAGTTCCTGCAGCACATTACATTAGAGTCAAGCTCAAGCATGAGGCATCCTACAAGGACATCTTCAGAACATCTAGCCCTGCTCCTGTGTTGGGAGCACAAGAAAAAGATAGAGCCAGAAGGGCAGTAAATCCCATTTCCTCCAGGGGCTCACAAGGGAACCTTCCCAACATCTCTAAGTGTTTTCATTCAGTCCATAAACAGAGAAGACTGACAAATTACAAGTGGATGACTTCACAGATTTTTATTCTGGAAGTCAAATTAAAGAACCAACTTTGGCTTTATTTCAAAATCAACTGAAAAGATTAGATCTCTTGCAGTTTTAGGTGTGACAAATTTAAGGGAGCAGTTCAGAGAAACTGCTTAGCCTCTGCTTTCTGAAGTATCAGTTGATGACCAAAAGCATGCAGCATTCCAGTATTATTACTTTGTAAAAAAAAGTCTTTTCCAGAAATTATTTATGCTTAACAGTCCAAGCAATAAACAGGCCTCCATTGCCAAAATCTTGGAATTTGCCCTCTACTAAAACCATGAAGAGAACTGCAGCTAAGTGACTAAACTGATAAACATAGCCAGCTTCAGAGTTCCTTGGAATCCCAAGTTTTACAGCCCCCAGACAAATCAATCTCTTTCTTTTACTGGCTGTGTATAAAACATAACATTTAATTCAAGAAGTGCTTGTCTAGAAGTCTTTTGAATACAAAACAGAGAAAGTCACTAGCAGGGTAGGGTGGGAGAGGGATGAGAACCTCTATTTTGATGGGGTTTTTTTAAATGTGTTGACCCACTAGAGCTGAAACACCCATTTCTAATTGCTTACTATATTGATTCAAAAGACAGACAGAAGAAAAAAAAAAATGCAGTCTTTGGGAATCTAGGGCTCCAAATCATTAAATCTAACACAGAACAGCAGAACAATAAAAAGAGCAATTGCATTGTAAATTTATGTACCATGCACAGGTTATGGAATGTAGTGCAATAGGGCACTGTGCAGTGACAAAACTGCATTCCTTACAAAGTTAACAGCTTTAAGTTCATGATTTGTACTTGTAGGCAATACTGAATGACCTTCATGTTTTCCAACAGTCACTAGAAGGCAGATTTATTTGTAATCACAAGTCATCTGTTTTGTTTTGGAGAAACATAGTTGGAAGAACAAAGGTTTAAACTTCACACTAAGTAGCAAATACAGAGGCCAGAACATGAGCTTTAAAAGTTGAAGACTGTACTCCAAAAGACAGAGTGGATAATGTTAGAATCTGAGTGAACCCTGCCCGAACTGTTGTTTGCTGCTCCTTTTGTCCTCTGAAAGTGAAAGATATTTTCATAATTCAGTTCTATTATAAAACAGTAGCCTCTCTAACATGTCCTGTTTCAACATAAGAGATCCAGTGGTCACAATGGAGAAACGAAGTTATATTGCTCTTTACATAATGGACATAATAGACTGTCCTTCTTCCAACAAAGAAAATCCATCAAATTTTTATTTTAAATAAGTGCTGCTTAACTGCTATTCCCAATTTTCTTAAACATGAAGTAATAGTTTGGAGGAGGTACCTACTGAACTGGACTGCAATACAATACAGCAAGATCCTAGGACAGTATTATTAAAATAACAAGCATCTGTTCATTGCACCAAAACCATCCCCAGGATACAATGAACAGTAAATTTTATTTTTTTAATAGGCCAAGGCAATAAACCTTACATTATCTAAAATTCCCACATCGTAGTTATTATGTTTCTGAAAACCAAGTTGTAATTCAGATTTAAGGTAACTTTAAATTCAGATTCAAGACCACATGAAACAGAACTATTTCTGGATACATAGAGACATAAGGGAATGGGACAGGATTAATTATTTTTCCTGAACAAACAAAAGAAGAAGAAGAAAAAAAATCAAGACAGTTATAAAGCATATAGAACACATAGTTCCTGAGGTTCCAAAACAATGGCAAAGAAAATCTTTGTCTTATGAGACAAAGCAATCGGGTCTCAACTTCCTATGAGTTGCAGCTAAGAATTAATTGTTACTTCACAACATGAAGCATCCTGTGTCTCAGGTATGTATACAAAACAACTGCTAAATAAGATGAGACGATCGAGTATTCAACACATAGCAGATTTTAGAAAAAAACTGCCAACAGAAGCACACAGGGCTCTGAGACAATTCATAAAACCAAAAAGGTCTTTCTGTAAGGTTAATGCTTTGCTAGTCAAGTGCCAGGGTTTGCCAAAATGGGCAATTTTTTGTTTCTTTTTTAATTCAGATGTGAACTTTGTGCATTTTTTCCTTACAGCACTAAAATCTCAACAGCAACCAGATAGGCTAAGGATATTTTATTTATAGGTGTCTTCAAACACCTTATTAACAAAATAAGACACCAGAGGAAAGCCTGACTACTCAGCTTTTGATACACACTTGAGTTTGCTGCTCCTGGGTCAGGCAGCATGACAGCAATGTGAGCATAGTACTTGGATGCCTAACACTGAAACGGGTTGCAAACAGCAGCAATCATGACAGACAAAAAAGAAGCCAGGCAAACCCACATAGATTCAACGAAAGAAAAATAATTTAAAATATTTTTTTAAAAAAGTCACAAAAAAAAAATAAAAAACCCAACAAAAGAAAAACAAAAAACTAGAGAAAAAACTATTACAATGCTGAAACATACTTTCTTAAAGACCACTTTTCACCAAAAAGATTATGTCTGATATTAACAACATGCATAAAAACAAAGCCTATTGCATAAGGAAGCATTAGCATAAGATCTTGGACACCTTTAAGAATGAAACTTTAGGTCAAACAGATTACAAAGTGTCACAAGAAAAATGCTGATATGTCAAGAAAGGTGTACATATTGTTACAAAATAGTTATCAATTAAAAAACTGTCTCCTGAAATGAGGACACAAAGGTATATTGAACATAAATCTTTGGAGATCTTAATATAAGTCACTGTCTTTGCCATAATGCTTCAAACAGAAAATTCCTCTGAAGCTCATAAAGAGACAAGGTGGAGAAATAATAGGATAAGAGGATAGAAATACATCGGGTATTCAACGTGGATGCAGTGAGGGGGTGCTTTAGCATGACTCTCCCTTTCCTGGTGCACAGAAGAGGCAGAGAGAAAGAACAGGTACAAAGTAGCTCCTTTCCCAAAAAGATTTCACCCCAGGTCTCCCACCAAGATAAACAGCGAGGAATTTTCATATATTTTCACCCTTTCATATGGGTGTTTAAGGAATGTTTTCTGCAACATGCAAAAGACTATCATGCAGATCAGGGAGGTAAAACAAGGAGGTAAGCATGAGGACTGCTAGTCTAGTGTGCCTCTCCTCAATTGCAGTGGAGAACGATTTCATCTGAAGGAAGAGGGGTGTCAGGTTAGGGCAAAGCTGGTTACAAAGGCAAGCTTGAGGCTACGGTATGGTGTAATGGGTACTAAGAGGTGGCAAGTGAGGTCTAAGATAAAGACTAGATGTTCACAAAAGAGAGTAAGCCACACAAATTCACTGGCTTGCAAAGAGATCCACAGAAGCTGCAAGAGCAGGAGACTGAAGATGCAAGGTACTGGGTATGTGGGAGGGAAAAAGCAGCGTATTTGCCTTGAAACGCACAGGGAAGGTGCAGGGCACAGCCTGGAGGACGGGAGGGGAGGACAGGTGAAGCGGCTGAGGAAAGGTTCAGGGCAGGTTGGGACACAGCACGTTAGAGCACGCACCAAAGCACAGGGAGGGTGGCTCAAGAGTGGAAGGGCGGCTCAACAGTGAAAGGGCTCGGGCGGACGGCGCGGGGTGTGCGGCCCAAGGGGCAGCGGGAATGGGGGAGACAGTAGCGGGCCGGTACCTGGGCGTCTTGGCGGCGGCGCTCTCCCGGCGGTCTAGCACTCCGGGCACACAGTTGGTGAGCTCGGTCCAGTCGGCATGCAGCCCGCAGCTCCAGCCCGTGGAGAAGCGAGAGAAGAGCCAGGTCTCCCGGCGGTTGGGGCGGTAGCAGGTGCACTTCTTCTGCCCGGGCCGGCAGTCGCAGGGCACCTCCAGCCTCACGTTTTGCACCAGGTGGCGGCCGAAGGTGGTGCCACCGGTCTTCTGGATATGCAGAAAAACGATCACGTCCTCGCCCTTCATGTCGAAGGCGAGCTCCCGCTCCAGCTCCCGCACGGGGAAGTAGTACTTCTTCACGTAGTGAGGGTCCGGCGTGGGAAAGAGGTCCAGCTCCTCCGAGTAGGAGCGGCCGCTGGGGGAACCCAGGCTCAGCCCCGGCCCCACGTACTGGTACAGGATAAACATGAAGCACACTGAGACGGCCACGATCAGTAAGAACTTGCTGGTCCTCTCAACCATGGTCCTTCCCGCACGCTTCATGTGTCACCATCTCCCGGGGCTGCCAGCGCTGGGCAGACGGCTGCGGTGCCGGGGGGCGAGCGGCGGAGCCCAGCGTCTGTGCCAGCCGCTCCCCCCACTGCTCCCCGGAGCAGAGCCTCCCCGGGGGCGGCGGGCCGCTCCCTGGCTTGCCTCGGCTCCCCGCTGTCCTCGCCCGCCCCGCCGCGGAGCAGCGCCGGGAGCGGGGCAGCCCGCAGCCAGCCGCTCCAGAGGGGCCGCGGCAGAGCGGCGAACTTCGGAGAGAGGGGCAGGAGGGGGGCGGAGAGGGACCGAAATGCAAAACCAACCCCCTCCCGCCCTCCCCCCACCCCACCCAGCTTCAGGAAGCCAACCCCATCCCGCCGCTGCCTCCGCCGCGGCGCTCTGCCGTGCCTTAGCCCCAGCGGCACCGGCACGGCAGTGCCCGCCCCCGCCGCCGGCTGCACACGGGCTCGGCTCGGCTCGGCCGGGATCGAGCGCTTCCTGCCCGCGCCGCCCCGCGCCCGGCATGCACAGCGGCGCCGCCACCGCCCGCGCCGCCCCGAGCCCGCCCGGCTGCGGGCACACACCGAGCGGCGGCGGCAGCGGGGCGACGGGCCCGCGCTGCGCTCAGCTCTCAGCTCCACCCGCAACCTTTCCCGGCCTCGGCTCCCCGGCTCGGGGCTCCGGTCGCCGGCGCTACCCTGGCCCTTGACGAGCGGCCGCTTAAAGCTCCCGCGCTGCAGCCCCAAGTGGGCTGCGGCTCCCTGAAGCACTCAGCTCTTGGCACTTTCGGGAGCAGCCTTTATATGCCGCCGTAAAATTAATCCCCACAAGCGAGCCTTGGCCCTCTTGGGGAGCTAGATTTCTACTCCCTTTTTAAAACAATTATTAGTAACAAGCATATTTGCATGGAAATAGGAGTAGGTCTTCCCACATGTGTCTGCTCCCGCTGTGGTTGCCTCATGGGACACCGCAAGGCTTGAGTTGCAATGTCACAACTGGATGCAACAGGAAAACACTCCAGTCACACAGAGGTTGATGGTATGTGCAAACCGCAAGAAACCTGTGCACACCAACAGCCACATAATTGGGAAATATGTGATTTTGAGACAAAAATTGGAGGCAGAGGTGTTATTTACAGAAAACTTTCCCAGACAAACGCTTTTAGCTGCTCTGTCAGGCAGCCTTCCACCCAGCAGCAGTGCTGCTGCAGAATTCATTTGCAATACAGTAGTCTCACAAATGGAGCAAACCATTGGAAGATCCCTGTACTGCCAAGCTTGCAGCAATATCCTCCGTAGGGCAGCATTCAGCAGCCTGAGGTGGTGTTGCAAGGATCAGTATGATAACGAGGACCTACAGAGGCTGGCTGATGTGCTTAATTACCCAAGAAGTCCTCCTCAGAAGTTGCAAGAACGGTCCCACAGCTGGTCTGATAGTCCAGTGCCGAAGGGCAGGTAGGTTCACTGCCACAAACTACCCTGGCAACCCCAGAAAATCACTGCCTAGTTCCTCTCTTTGCCTGTAAGCAGGGGATGAAACATGTCCCCATGTTGAAGAGCACCATGAAGATCAGTGTAATGACAGTTGTGCTGGCACTTCATCTAGACAAAAGTTACTGTTTATGCAGAATTAATAATATGAACAACTGTTCATTTCTGGCAAAAAAATCTCTATCCAAAATACCATATCTCCTGTAATTACTACTACTAGTGATGTTTCTTTTAAAGTGCTCTTTAACATAAAAGCTACTCAATTCAGTGTTCCAACACTAAAATTTCCCATCAGATTACACCTTGCAATACAAATTGTCTCTTCTAACAACTGCAAGGAAACACATGCAGATGAGTCATTATTGAACACTGGGTCAAATTTATAAGGGCTTGGGAGGAAATGAGATTCCAGATTTTCATTTGAACACCATGACTGATAAATCTGCTGGATTTTGAGATGGCTGCATTACTCAAAAGTTGTAGAGCCCCAGTGAGTTATGCAGTTCTTCCCAAACAAATAACAATAAAATGTTTATAGTACCCAAAAGCATTATATACAGTGTTCAAACCATTTATTTTGTTTGATATTTTCCTCTTAAAAGTCTGCTTCTGATTTTCCTCTTTTCATGTAGGCTAGTAACTCCTGAAAAAATGATGTCATTCTTATAGACAAAGTTCAGCTAAATCCAGAAGTACAGCATAAATCCAATTTAAAGGTTTGAAATGTATATTATGATTCAAGAAATACAGGTATATAAGTGAGATTTACATACATGGTTGGACTATATACCTCAGCATACAAACCAGAGCAGACTTTAGTATTGCAAAGTGTTTGCCCACTCTTATAAGTACTTACAAATGACAGAACTAAGAAGAAATAATCCATTCTGTTAATTCCAGTTACATAAGCTATCTATTGCTAATGCATTGTTTCAACTGTAAGATATAAAATATTTTGGCCTTTTTCTTCATTTGTACAGATGGAGACTTTTCAGTGGATTTTGTTATTGATTTTTATTTGTGGTAAATATATGCCTGTTAGTTTATAAAAGACTAAAATATGATCCATGAAAGATAAACAGACCACAAAAGAAAAAAGAGAATTATGTCTGAAAACTTGCTGTTTTCTTTACTGTGGCACCTTTGGTCTAGCAGTGGCAGATAGTGAACATGCCACAAGTATAGGGAAGGTCTACAGCTTTCTGATCCAAACCCACCCATACAAGTACACAACAGCCTGCTTAGGAGACGCTGCAAAGCTGAACTTCTATAATCAAAAGACTTATTTTTACCAAAATGCTGTGGAATCCTTCCCTGACAATTCTATATGCTGCTCGGAAATGTTGGTATTCCAAAGACCCTTACAGGTATGACTAATGTGAGATGATCACTTAAGCTAGTCCCCATTTATGCTCAAAGTAAAATCCCACTCAAGACAATGATAGAGTAGTTCTTTGTTGCACAGGGAGTTAAACATCAAGTGCTGAATTAGTGCTGGTTTAGACCAGCATGTTTCTTCGATCAGAGAAGATCCAAGTGGAGTTAAAATAATAAGACCTACACTTGCCCTGGCCTTTCCATTGGAAACAGCAGTGGAAAAAAAGATGAGGAATCTGAAAAATACAAGTTGTTACAGCTATCTCCTGTCACCTGCTGCTACTGACTGCTCTGAATTCACCTAGCCTGTTCATTTAGCCATTATCCATCTGTCCAAGTTGAATCTTCCGCTCTCAGGTCAGATTTCCCTAGGCTTTCCTAGGTCTCATCTGGGATTCATGACAGGAGGTCTGACTAACTATAGGAGCAGAACTGTTTCCTGTGAGGCACTGAGAGTGACAATCTGCAATCACTGAGTTGCCTAAAAAAATATATGTTTTCTGTAGAATGAAAGCATTTCAGATTTCCTTGCTTTTTTTTCTGGGCAAATGCAAACACAAGACCTTCCTTATCCACTGAAAAAAATTATTTGATACTTGGTGTCTTTATGATCCTTTGCACCTCAGTTTGGAAAAATAATTTTTTGCAGTTCTTTCTGGCATTAAAAGCCACCCTCAATTGTCTAATGGCTTAACTTGCAGTCATTGGATTGTACTCTGGGATCTGCTGTCTCTCCAATTGGTACAGCTCTCAGTAAGTCACATGAAAAGCCTTATACTGCATTCTGCCAAATGTCCCTTGCTCCACTACCAAGCCTCAGCCATTGACACCATCTCTGAATTCCTAACATTTTATATCCCCATGTCTAGTGCAAAGAAGGTCTTATCAGCCACTCCACTAGCACAAACAGTTTGGGTATCCATTTAGAAATCATACCAAAATCTGTAGGAACTCAAAAATCAACTGGTTGAAAGTCATGTTGTGTTCAAATCTGCTTTGATGCAATATGGGATTTAAAGTGGTAGGAAAGATAAACCACATCTTAGATGACAGGAGATCAAACAATAACATGAGTCCACATGTTTAATTTTTCAGTATAATTCCCTTTTATTGTACTTGACACTGGACAGAAGACCAGTTTTAGCAGTGGCTCAAATTCTGCTCATTTATACTAATGTACACCAGAAATATTTAGTGACTCTGAACTACAGATCTAAGTCAGACTGAGAATAACTTCTCCTAATACAATCAATTGGAAATATTTTATTTGGCATTTTCATAGGGATCCAGTTGATCTAGGAATGTCAGTTCCGTTGACTTTCAGTGATTTTCCTATGACTGTCACTTCATTTGGAAGTCTATTGGTTTTTCACATTCCCTCACATTAACCCGTATTTTTGAAGGCATTATCTTTAAATTATCACTAAAAAATAAAATAAATCAGTCTGAGGTCAGGTTTATGCTAGCTAAGTTACTTAAGCTTGATCTACACTCAGCCATTTTCCTAGTCAAGTGAAATCTAGGCAGCTCAAACAGCAATCATTATTTATCCTTTATATGTCATTGCTAGGAGTGACATACAAAGATTAGAGGTCCTCTTACAGATAACAAGAAATAAACACACACTTTGCAAATGCAGTTCAAAAACACTTCATCATTGCTTTGCTGCTGGCTGCTGGATACCTAAATATTGACTGTAAGACCTAATAAAATATTGTGCTTTATATCCCACAGGGTCTATGACTTCTCTGAAAAGTTGGAATTAGCACCTTTGGTTTGATTTGGAGTAACCTGTCCCATTACATAGCCATACTGGCCTACAGCAAAGTGCAGTACTCTGTTCACCTGGGACTTCTGAAGGCCTTGCTTTGGTTCCCTGCACAGCAGCCTGTCCCTTTCCCACCCTTTCCAAATAATTGCAGAATGTAGGCACTGAGGGAACTAAGTGTTTGGACAGTTTAACATCGTTACTCACAGTGAGAGCAAACAGCACTTAGGTTTAGCTCTTAGACCTGTATGATGGGAGGGGTCTGCTAGTTTGGGTCTAAACTGCTAACACACCTGAGCTTAAGTTTTATGTTGTTAGAAATCAAATGAAAGAGTTAATACTAAAGTGAGGACAAACTCCAATACAGTGAGAATAGATCTCATTACAGAAAGCCTCCCATGACAAAACAGCAGCAGGAAACACATAAACTACATATCACTTCTGCCACCAATACCTCAATGAAATACTTACTTCAAAGCCCAATAGTAGCTTTATTAAGCAAGGGAAGTCTAAAGGTTTCTCAGCACGTAAGTTAGGCTAATTTGATCTGTACTAGTATAAGTTAGTCAACCAAAATAGTAAAAAAATCCTCTTCAAAAACTCACAAACCTTCAATATCTCAAATAAAGACACGTTAAATAAAGTTCTAATACTCACAATTAAAAAAAAAACATAGTGCATTTACTTTTCTTCCCAAAGATAAACTCCCTTTTCCACCAACCAGATTGAAACAAACATTGTTTATTTCAATCTAGATTTTTTTCCCTCTTCCTATAGTAAAATTGGGTATGTGATACTCTCATTTGCTTTGGCGACATATATGTATATACTATATACTGAGTGAATGGTGAGGAGTCACAGATGATGGGATTTAGCAGTTGAGCTATAATATCAATGCTCAGACCTACAGCAAAGTGTAAAACAGAGCTTTCTAAACTCGTTTTGCTCATCCACTGCTGTTGCAGCATAACTAGTAGCTCCAAGCCATACACCTTTGCATGGAGTAGCAGCACTCAACACACCAGTTTGCTGGGATACTTGTACTCCTAGTTGGAAACCCATAGCAGGTGTAGACTCTATGACTTCAGTAGTAATGCTGTAGGTTAGCCACACCACAACAGAACTTTCACAAAGTGATCACTGGTCCCCAAGAAGAACATGGTTACATTTCAGTCAGGGAAGGCAAATACTGAAGATGCCAAAATCTATCAGACCTGGCAAGCCTGGTTCCGATTTCAGGCTCTACTTTTTTAGGGCCACAGGAGAAGTCTGCTGGTTGAAAGCTACTAGAGACAGTCTTAGAAACCTTGTAAGGAATCGAAACATTGAAACCACTAACAGCTGTCCTAAACAAGGTCTAACTTCAACAACTACAGAGATCAAATCTGAGTTTTAGAACTACCTTCAGAGACCATGTGGTTATGTTATCATTTCACTCTCCCTTCTCATGTGGATGCTGTGGATCTAAACATCTATGTCTTAGTAGAAGCTTAAGTAAGACAAAGCTAGTTACCTGATTGTCTTTTCTCTCTTGAAAAGGAAAGATGGTTGAAGTAGGTCCACGCCATGAGCCTTGATTTGCAGCTTACTGCTTCCAGACTTCTTTTGGACAGACAAACAAAAGCTGAACTTACAAAAGCTGCATGTATATGCTGCTGTAAAACTGCAGATGGCAGACCCGAAGGTCTTTCAGGACCTTGAAATGTCAGAAAGACCTTAGCTGATCTCTCAAAATATACAAATCCCTACAAGTTGGATCTGAAGTGGAAGTAATATAGTTTCTAAGGTATTAATCCATCTAAAGGGGTTAGTGGGTCCACAGAGAAGGCACAAGGTGCCAGCTGCTCCTTATCCAAGATCCCTTTTTCCCCGTTTGCACTGCAACAGCTGCAAGATGATGCTATCTGGGCTCGATAGAAAGGACAGGCCTATTTCTTGGTGGCATATTACTACCTAATCATTCATGGGGATTAAATAAATGTTAAGGGGAGCTTGGATTCTACAAGACTTCACTTTCCCCTAACTCCTCCTCATGCAGCAGCTGTCTACTTTGACATGCCTGTTAGCAGAAAACAAGTGTAACCCTTTCAACCTTGCTCTATAAAACCCCTTGGAACACAAATGGGACACAAACACTTAGCTTCTGGTAGAGCTATTAGTGTGACACACATATAGCAATGTCAAGCTGATGGTCTCATCATGGAAGTGAGTCAGGGCAGCCAACAAAGTTTGGACATATTAGCTCTATCCACACCTGTAACAGGTATTTAGACAGTCAGAAAATGGTGCTGGAATAATTTCTGTATGAGCAGCTTAGTAGTGCTCTGCAGTCACCTGAAGCTTATGACTTGCTTATGGCCAGACTTGCAGGCATGGATTTTTTTGTGTCATACATATTAATTTAAATATTATTGGAAATAGTTTTATTTTTATGCTCTTCAATAGTTGCTACACTGCATGAGGAAGATCCTTGTCTCTGCCACTGGGACTTACGTAAACACATAAATGCCCCATTAACACATACACTGTTTCTTAATCTTTCATACCATTGTTTCCTTGATCTTGATCTTGATCAAAAAACTGACAACTCATTTCGGAAACTGTATTCTAAAGCAAATATGCTAACATGATTTTGCCCTGAGATCTGTGTGATTCTCCAGGGAAAGAACTAATTAGAAGAGGCATTCATCCTTCCTCGCTGATGTTGTAACATAAATGGTGAACAGACAAAGCAAAGATGCTAAAGTTCATGAAAACCGAGATACGTGCACAAAAGTAACTAATCACTTTCCTCTTCAAGCCTCAAATTAAGAAGCCATGTAATGAAGTGAATAAGCTGAAAGCTATAAAATAAACTGGCTATATAGCAATCATATGCTTAGAGTTATGCATCTAAACTGGAAATATGCACAATTCAGCTCTTTAAAGGCTTTTAGACAGAAGTCAACCACCTGAAAAGCATGAGGAATTTCAAGTGTACTGCTTAATGGAATAAATTTACTGGCAAAGCCAAGCTGTGGATAATCACGGCCTTTATCTTGTGTCCACAGCATCATCTCTTTCAATTATGCATCTTCTACAAGAAATGTATCAGAAGAGCTGTAGACTTGACCAACAAAAGTCTGAATACATTATGAACAAACAGAAGCTGCCGCTTTAAAAAACCCTAATGTGAAAAAGTTGCAGAAATAAAACCCTCCACAGTACACAGTATTTAGAACACCATAAAACTGACTCAGTGGTAAAAGAAATCTGAAGAAGTTAACATTGCAACTGCCTCTGTGCAGTAGGAGCTGCATGCCTGAAAAGGAAGGGATTGAAGGCAACCCTGTGCTGTGACCTCAGACCTGTGCAGTGAGCAGCTCCAGGCAATGCCCTCAGCCATGTCTCTGGGCACTCACAGACCTGTTGATGCTACAAAATGAAGGGATTTTCCTCAGTTGGTTTTATCACCAAGAGATTGTGATTGGCAGCATCTTATCAAAAAAGTCTATGTACAAGATATAGAATCAACATTTGAAAGCACAAGAAAAGGAATTCTGCAAAGACTGCAAGATCAAAATTAAGTCCACAACATTTATAATTATAGAAAAGCTACTGTAAAAGGAGCCCCTGACAGTTAAACATTTTTAGGACACAGCAACAAGGAATTTGGGAGAAAAGGCTAAAAGCCACCAGGCAAACAAGTTCTTGGTTAAAATGAGAACAGTGGGACCAATGTAACATTCAAGGACTATAGTGGGAGTTTGCTTTCCTGTACTACATTTCAAGCTTACTTGTCTGGGCTGTTCAGTCCTAGGTGGCAATTTAATCCCTTTTTTGAACCTTGCCACAGGGAAATTTACGGGAGAGGTAAGACCAATGGTCTTCCCAAACGGTACCTGATAGTGGCGACTTGAAGTTACATCAGATAAAGGAGTGACCAGGACCAAAGGGGATCATCAGCTAAGCCTGATACAGGCACATATGGGAAATAACTGTAGACCCAGCACAGTCTCTGAAACAAGGGCTTATGTATTTCAAGCTTGATCTACTTAAGGCATTATCCATACTATATCAATCTCTTAATTCCTTTTTTTTGGATTTGTACATTGAGCATCAGTGATACCTGACGGCACAGAGTTTTCCGCCTCTTCAATTTTTATATGTACATAGAGTCCTAGAAATAACCCTAATACATACAATGCAGTACACTGATATTAAAGCTGGGCTGAAGGACTTGTAAGAATAATAAGAGGAAAGACAAAATAAATTTGAGGCTACTAGTCTATATATAGCAGAAACAGAGAACTAAATTTAAAACAACTTTCAAATATGTTATTTGATTTAGTCAAACTAATCAAAGTTTCTAAATCAAAGAAACTAAATCAAAGAAACAAAACTGGAAGTCCCAACAATCCTTTCAGCAATTATCAAAAGCACAAGATAAGCACAAAACTCTCTATGTTTAGAAAGTGACCTGCTGTAACAATTAGATTCTAACAAGTCTATAGGTCTGGATGGGATTCATCCCAGGGTGCTTAAGGAGCTGGCAAAAGAGCTGGCTAAGCCACTGTCCACTATTTATCGCTGGTCCTGACTGACCAGCAAGGTGCTGGATGACTGGAGGTTGGCCAATGTAACGCCCATCTACAAAAAGGGCCAGAAGGAGGATCTGGAAAGCTACAGGCCTGTCAGCCTGACCTCGGTGCCTGGCAAGGTTATGGAGCAGATCATCCTGGGTGCCTTAAATTGGCATATACAAGGCAACCAGGGGCTCAGGCCCAGCCAACTTGGGCTTAGGAAAGGAAGGACCTGCCTGACCAATCTCATATCTTTCCTGATATCTTGACCTGATGGGAAGATGAGGGAAGGATTGTGGATGTGGTCTGTCTGGACTTCATCAAAGCCTTTGATACAGTCTCCCACAGCATCCTCCTGGAGAAGCTGGCAGTCCATGGCTTGGACAGGTGCACCCTTTGCTGGGTCAAAAACTGACTGTATGACTGGGCACAGAGAGTGATTGTGAATGGTGCCATGTCCAGCTGGTGTCCAGTGACCAGTGGTGTGCCCCAGGGTTCATTATTGGGCACATTTTTATTCAATATTTTTACCGATGACCTGGATGAGGGGATCAAGTCTACCCTTAGTAAGTTTGTGGATGACACTAAGCTGAGGGGGAGTGTCTATCTGCTTGAGATGCTGCAGAGGAACCTGGACAGGCTGGGTCGATGGTCTGAAGCCAATAGGATGATGTTCAACAAGACAAAGTGCAGGGTCCTGCAGTTTGGCCACAATAACCCCATGCAGCGGTATAGACAGGGGGATGAATAGCTGGAGAGCAGACAGACAGAGAAGGACCTGGGAATGCTGGTTGATAATCAGCTGAACATGAGTCAGCAGTGTGCCCAGGCAGCATGGAAGGCCAATGGGATCTTGGCTTGTATCAGGAATAGCATGGCCAGCAGGTCTAGGGATGTGATTCTCCCTCTGTACTCAGCTCTGGTGAGGCCTCACCTGGAGTACTGTGCACAGTTCTGGGCCCCACACTTCAAGAAGGACATTGAGGTGCTGGAGCAGGTCCAGAGGAGAGCAATGAGGCTGGTGAAGGGGCTGAAGGGAAAGTCTTATGAAGAGAAGCTGAGGGAGCTGGGGCTGTTCAGCCTGAAGAAGACTCAAGGGAGACTTCATCACTCTCTACAACTATCTGAAAGGAAGTTGTAGGCAGGTGGGGGTCTGGCTCTTCTCCTAGGCAATTAGTGACAGGTTGAGAGGGCATGGCCTGAAGCTGCCCCAGGGAAGGTTTATGTTGGACATTAGGAAGCAATTCCTCGTGGAAAGGGTCATTAGGTGCTGGAATGGACTGCCCAGGGGGGATGGTGGAGTCACCATCCCTGGAGGTATTTAAGGAAAGATTAGATGAGGCACTTAGTGACATGGTCTAACGAGATGTTGTGGTGTTAGGTCATACATAGGCTGGACTTGATTGCAGAGGTCTATTCCCGACTCAGCAATTCTGTTATTCTGTGAAAAAAACAAGCCCATATCTACACTGAACCTGTGTTGAATTTTGTCCTAGATTTGACTCCTACACACTAACAATTCCAGTTAACCGATTTCTTCCTCTGTCACTACAATCCATCCAGCTGCATGCTTCTGTTTAAAAATGTTGTCTTCAATTAAAAAAAAAAATAATAATCCTGCCTCATTCTCCTTTGTCTGGAGGAAGAAAGGCTACATGCAACAGATCTTCACAGACAACATTACTGGAGAGAATCATTCCCTGAGTGGATGCAGGTCTACCTCTGTTATTGTACCGCTTTCTAACCACTGGATGATGCTGGTTGGAAACAGAACTTCTAAGACTACTTGGTCACTAACAGTAAAATAGCAACTAAACAAGTCCTGACAATTTGTGCATGTTTTAAAAAGAAAAACCACAGAGCACATGTAATCTGCTGTAGGAAGCCTGTTTCCTGTAAAATATGTATCACAAAAAAATAAAGAAGTTGAACGTATGGATAGAACTTTTGTGTTATTTCACAAGTTTTAATCTCTCCCTCTGATACATTTCTTGTAGGGTTGTAATTTGCAGATTTATTTTGATTAGGACCTTTTCCTTTAATTGTCTTTTTTATGTCTCTCTTCCTCCAAGTTGGTAAAGTTTTGTTTATCGCCAATTAACTTTGTTACTCACAGTGCAGAAAGGATTAAAATAGTTGTAACAGAAGGTACCTTGCCAAGGCTTTCTTATACACAGTACACTAGGTCTGCACCAATGGTAGGGGGCTTCTGTGTGCTGCTGTAGAAAAAGGTGATTGTCCCTGCTATTTTTTTAACTGTGGAGCTAATGTACTGTCCTATGTGATGGAAAATTAATGTTGCTTTCCTTAAGAAAAGTATTAATTTGTAGTGAAAGGAAATTTCTTTTTTTTTTTTTTTCTGGAAAAATATTACAGGAATATTCTTAGTTAAAAATTGAAACGGATGAATTTAAGAAAATAAGCAACATTGTTTTTAAGAAAAATTTCAAACTTAGTTTCACAGATTTGATGAGAATTTTCATGAAATGCTACTGAAGTGAGAGGTGAGAGATCATTCTGTCATTTTCTTTAACACTTTCTGAAACAAATAGAAATATTTGTTTAGTAGAAACAGAATTGTGTGTTCCCCAAGAGCTGGGCAAAGCAGAGTTTGAGCACTTCCTAGCAGTATGCAACATTCTGTTGTGGACCAAAGGTATGGAAAGGTCTATTGGAAAGGTATGCTGTCCAATAGATGGAAAAAGAAATAAAAATATCTTTGCAGCCAGAATATTAAAGCTTTCTATATATCTGCCATTTTGGTAACCTCTTGGAAAACAGCTTTTGAGAACACTGAAGAACCTCTGAAGAGAAGAAAGCTGTCTAATGTTATTCTAACAATGGAAAGTGTCTTAAATAAAAGGAGCTCACACAAGCTAGATATTGTTTAAAATAAAATTACTATTCTTTCTAGTCTGTGCTTGGCAATATAGCAAAATGCATTATAATAGCTC
Source organism: Corythornis vintsioides (assembly GCA_025447755.1). Taxonomy (NCBI): domain Eukaryota; kingdom Metazoa; phylum Chordata; class Aves; order Coraciiformes; family Alcedinidae; genus Corythornis; species Corythornis vintsioides. Next base: position 25,766 of record JAOEGS010002716.1, on the reverse strand, counting down.
CTAGTGTGGACGCTCTTTATAATAAAAGTAAATTATTTTGTAATAACCAGTTAACTTCAAATGCAATGTTAGTTTTGATATAAACACCCCCTTGCCCCCTACCCTCTTCCCCCCCAAGCTATTCTTCTAGAGACATACCCTCACAGAGAACTATTATGGAATTATTTTTGTGGCCATTTACTCCCCATATAACTATGCTGTTATCTTATTTAGGAATTGGAAGAGATTATAGAAGTGCTCCATTTTGAAGGAGAACCACTTTTTAGGTGACATACCTTCTGTTTTGAGAAGTTTAAGCCCCAGATTTTGGGTCTTTGTATCAATGTTAAAACTACTCTATCAGTTCAGAAAAGAAGCTGACAGCTAGGCATCCACATTATTAAACATTGAAATGTAAAAGAACAGACAAAATTAAGGTTGTTGAAAAGCAAAAGACAAGTTGGGCAACTGTAATGCATTGCAGCATTTCAATTCAGAGCTTCCTCTGACCCTACTGCTGGTTTGCCAGATTAACAGTGGACTACTTCTTGAGGCAAGAGGGTACAGGAAAGAAAAGGTTTAAATTTTATCTAAAATACATAAATGGAAATTGGAAAACTGAATGTTCTATTGAAGCAAAAGCTATAACAAAGCAGTACATGTTCACTTGTCCCCAGCATCCCTTGGAGGAATACATGAATCATGATAACTACTTCAGCCAGCTATGAAAAAGAATCTGAATGTCCTCTGAAGCAGAAACCAAAAGAGTTTTTATTTCATTTATTTCATCGTTCTTCAGATAATCCCTGAAAACATACTAGAAAAAAACCTCCATATAATTTCTAGAGATAAATCCTGAAGGTTCTTTGTTGGTTTTGCAAAAACTCAAGTCAATTGTGGCTAGTACTTCACTCTCAATAGCTTCAAGGAAGATATGATTGCCTGATAATAAGGTCAAACCCCCGTGTAATGTTTATTTTCACTGAACTGGCAAGAATTCCTTTAGATAACTTCAAGAGAGTCAACAATTACATGTGCAAAATTCTAGAAACCATACAAAAAATGGATATGCATCAAGCTGATCATCAAGAGCTTTGTCTTGGATATACAACAAATTTTGATCAGCAGAGAATGAAATGCGTGCAATGTTTTATTACCACATCTTTTTATACAGGCACACACAAAAAAATAGGTGAAGCAGCTTTGTCCAGTTCAGCCTTTCATTGTCTGTGTAAAGCATGAAAGGTCACAGCTGACACAGTTACCAATGAAGTGCCAAAGTGGATGCACTCCAGAAGCACAGCCGTGTCAGCAGCTGTAAGCCCTGGACTGACAGTGCCTGATGTCTTCTGCCAATACAACCTCTGACAAAGATGCTCAGCTCAAGAAAAGCAGCTAAAAGTGAACGTTCTACCAGCAGACTAAAACCAGCAACTGGGAATCAGCAAAAGGGATGTCATCTCTAGGCTAATTTTTATTTTAATGCAAAAATTCCACCTTTACTTTCATAGATTCATAGATTCATAGATATTAGGGGTTGGAAGGGACCTAGAAGATCATCTAGTCCAACCCCCCTG
>JAOEGS010002714.1:0-34902 GCA_025447755.1 Corythornis vintsioides | reverse complement strand
TTTTTCTTTTTTTTTTTTTCTTTTTTCTTCTTTTTTTTTTTTTTTTCCTTTTTCTTTTTTTTTTTTTTTTTTCCCTCAAGCATGTCGCTGATCAAAGCGGTGCCAGGGAGGCTGGGAAGAGCAGGATCCTAATGGATCAGCTGTGTAAAACATGTCAGCAGACAAGCCCCAGTTCTCAATGTGTCTCTCCAGGAACAGCTCACAGATTAGAAAGAAAAAAAAAACACACACACACACACACACACACGAACCCTCACGCTGACCCTGTGTCAAGGAGTTAAGTGTTGTTTGGAAGTGATTGCAATCAGCTTTTTAAAATTTTCTTCCACCACCCCCCTTATAAAACTCAAAAAATATGTTACCCAAATACCCAACAATAATTCAAGAAGCGACGGAAAGATTTATACCAGCTAGACAATGACTTATTTGAGGCAAACTAAAAACATTTGGTAGGAAAGGGCAGTGTATTCTATTGTTATCCAAATGAATCATACCCCCCACTTACAGACAGGCTTCTCTCTCCACTACCCTTACAGGCATGACATATCTGCATGTACACGACCCTGCCACTGTTTCATTTTGGACAACTTTTGGCAAGGTGTGGAAAAATATTTCATATTTTCTTCGGTAGGCAACGCATTAAAAAGGCACCCTCTCATTTGAGAGAGTGGTGGTAAAGAAAATGGGAAAGTTATCTGAACCAAGGACAGAAATAAATACTTTTTAACACGTGGGGCACAAAGTAGAAGTTAGATATCTACACCTATCAAAGGTATTTTTAGATAAACATTGGTAAAAATGATCTAGGATTGCCCTGCTAGTGCTTGCTTTAAAATAGACTGCAGAGTTCCATGGGAATTGTACTTGTTGCATTAAAAAATTAGCCACTAATTCTGTTAACCTGAATGGAAAAGGCATGTGTGTGTTATCCAGGTGGGCAGCGTGAAGCAGAAATGCTCACTGCACACAGAATGTGTTAACCACGGGCCCAAACTGGGCTGAATACAGTAGGGTTGGGAAGAGTCCAGCATGAAAACCTGCCTGGGGGTAAGCCTGGGAGGATGAACAGAGGTTCAGAGCACCTTCAGCAGCACAGGTCCTCTCCTTCTGCTCACGGGTCCTCCCTTCTAATGCCCAAGTGACAGAGTGGCAACCAAAACTGAAGTCTCCTTCTCAACCATTGCCAAGGCATGAAAGCCAAAGCTCTTCTGCTTCAGGAGATCACGTCATGCTGCACCACCAGGCAGGGGTAAGGAGGTGAATAGAATAGATTCGTTCAGTTGGAAGGTACATACAACCATCATCTAGTCCAACTGCTTGACCACTTCAGGGCTGACCAAAAATGAAAGCATTGTGAGAGGAATCACTCTACAAATGAGAGCCTTTAACCACCACCTTTCCCCCCCTCCTCCTTTGCACGAGATTTATCCCACAGCTCAACATCACTAAGTTTGCCACCTTTAGAGATAGGAACTCTCCCAGGGCATTTTAGCTGCTTTAAAATCCCCTCAACCACGTGCCTGTTGTATCATCCTGACTGTAACTAGAGCTGTGGAACAAAGCTAAGGTTTTCTGCCAGCCAGTAAATACAAAGAGGTAGTTATTTGATAAAGTAGCTGAAAACCCAGGGTTACATAAACAAAGAAGGAGTTCACTTCACACAAACATCAGCATTTCCACTAGAATAAATCTGTAATGCTAGCTTTCACTTCAGTCTGAGAGGAAAAAAACACCCCAAACCCAAACAGCCTGTAGAGAATATACAAGGACATGTAATTATTTGCTTCATATTTTGTACACATTAAGTACAGCAAGATTCCTTATGAGGTGCATATTGATTTATGGTTACATCTTTCAGTGTATCTCCATGCAGTTTATAGGTTGCTTTTTTTTTTTTTTAACAGATTTCCTGTAATTTAGTATATTTTTAGGAGTTATGAACCCAGTTTTATCTGAGGAATGTTCCCCTAGAAGCACAAGAGGCAAATATCCTCTCTACCCAGCCACACCGGGTGCAGTGGCCGGGGACAGCTGGCAGATGCCAACTCTTGGAGACAGAGGGGGTGGCCACAGGGCATGCTCAGGTGCTGGGCTGTCCTGGACTGGGCTTTGTCTCTAGGACATGGCATTTTGTGGAGGATACAGGTCCAGAACATGCCTGTGTGGGGCCCTTTGGGTAAAAGTCCCCTCTGACCTGCTCTCAGGGGTATGGGGACAGCAAGAGTGAGCTGCTTTGCTAGTCCCCCCTCCCCGTGGGTGAGCTTCAGTCACTCCCTGCAAAGACAAAGTGGTGTTGGAAGGTTTTCTGCCTTGGGGTGGGACTGTAGTGCATTTAGGGAGGCCTGGAGAAGAAGAGAGGTGGAAGGGCAGAGCTCTGCAGAGGTGCAATGTCTCCTCCAGAGCGGCGGTTTTTGGCAGCAATGTGAGACTGCAGCCCTGAGCAGCTGTTGGAGACAGTAGTGGTCAATTGTGTGCTGGTGCCTCTTTGGGGAACAGATCTGGCCTCATCCTGGGCAGGCTGCTGCAAGCTGGGCATGAGGTGCCTGGGTCACCCTCCAAGAGGGATTTGAGGGAACAAGTTAGCAAAGTCCTGGGAAGATTAAGTAGCAGCATCGGGGAGAAGAGGCAGTTTGGTCAACAGGCTCATTCTCTGATCTTCTGGAGCTTTGGGAAAGTTTGAACGTGGAGCCAGGCAATGGGGACTGTCTGTAGTTCAAGGCCTGTCAGATCTTTTCTGACTCTGCGTCTCTGATCCACTGTTGGATATTTGGGCCTCTTTCTGAAGAGGTGATTAAATCATATTAAAATAGTTTTGGTTTTTTTGTTTGGTTGGGTTTTTTTTCAACATAAGTGATTTGTCCATCATCTGGATAATCTACTTTTGGTGCAATAATCAATGCTGTATATTGCACATGTACAACTCTGTACTCTAATAATGACTAGAGGTCAATTCAGCAGCCACAAATCTCTATTTTAAAAGCATCTTTATTATCACAGCAAAAATATTGACTGTAAGTGATAATCACGAACAAATAAGGAGAAGACAGATGCTCCTCATTTCATCCCTCTCCAATTGTGTTTACACTTTAGCCAGTTTGCCACTTGATCTTCAACCTCTGAATAACTGCTAACCTCAGTATTTCCTACTTAGTTAAAAATAAAGCTACACAGCTTTCTAGTGCATGTGGTGTGAACGATCACTTCATGCACTCAGATAAAGCATTTGCTTGCACAAAGCACGTTAGCAAATAAAAAAACAAATTCTTCCATTTATCCAGAGGCTGGCTGGATCCATCGGTCCAAAAAAGGTGATGTGATGACCCTTCCTCCAACTAGCAATCGTCAAGTCCCCGAAGGTCTGCAGCTTCATTTTGGTAAAGATAAAGAGAGGAAAGGCTGGATGAGGAGATGGGTTTTTGCTTTGCCTCTGCAGTTCACTTTGGCCTCTGGAGATGGCACGATTAGCTTGAGAGGCTCAGGCTGTGGTGAGGAAGACACTGCTTCTGGCTGGGGCTGGCAGCAGCTCCCTGCCTCTGGGAATTGGCCTTTCCTTTCTGAGGTGATTGCATTGATTGCAGCAGGAGCCGTGATGATTTACAGCAGCCCGTGTGAGAAGAGAACAAGGATATGCATCTGCAAATAAACGCTAATGAGATGTTGAGATTAAGAAAAGCCAGGAAATTCCAGAAGTTGGGGCTGCTACAGCATCATTAGTGCTTTCTGCAGCATGATGTGTATCTGGCAGGGAGGGGAACCGGGGGTCTCTTGGCCAGCCTAGTGCCTCTGTGTGAGAGGCAGGGCTGCCTACGGGGTCAGCTGCTTCCCTGCAACTGAAGGAACAACCCCTGTACTGGGCAAAACGACACCTCTGATGGGACAGAGCTGAGCCAGGGAAGCTGAGGTTGTGCATCACCTCAGGCAATGCCAGGGAGTCACAGGACTCTGGTGACAGGGGGATGCTGTAAACAGCAGCCTTTGCCTCATCTCCTAAAGGTCATAATCAAAGTCTTGCTGGTTGTGATCGCTATCATTACAGACCTGCATCCGCAGCTAAATTATCGCTGCTTCCAGCATATGATCCCTTGTGGTGGGGGAGAGGGGGAAGGAGGGAGGCCCTTCTGACATCACTGTAACCACAGCAAAGGAAGAAAGTACTTGCTGCATGCCACAGTGGGCAGGGGAGACAGGGCACACACCACCCCCTGTGTGGCATAGCTTGGGTGCAGGATGATGGTGAAACTGTGCTTGGGGATGGAGTATGTGCTTGGCCTGTGAGGATGAAGGATGAGGGATGGAGATGTGGTGACTGGCTGGGTCAAGAGCTCCCTTAATTCACAGTCCTGTGTCATGTAACAGCAGGGTTGCCCTGAATGTGCCTGGGTGTTAGGGATTACACCTCAACACTTGTTGTGACCTATACAGACCTGGCAAGCCAGCCATTGGGTTCATATCCCACCCAAATTCTGGATGGCAACAGCCCTGGTGAGGAGGCCAACACTCAGCCTCGGCCAGATGGATGGTGAGCTGTGCAAAGACACAGCCTCAGGATGTAACGTATTTCTTCTCTGGTTCCACATAGTCTCTTAGAGAAGAAATATTGCATCTTAACAAGACCTTCCCCTGACTTTCTGTTAACCTATTATCCGGGCTTGGTTGAAGACCAGCTTCATGTCCAAGAAGAGAAATAGCTCAGCAGTCAGAGGGGTGTCCGTTCTCCTCCTTGGAGAAACACTGCATGGAAATATTTGACTTAACCTGACCCACAAATTGAAAGAGCATCCTGAAAACAAAAGCTGGAGTTAAAAATATGTAAACCCATTGAAGCACTGTTTTTCTCCCTGGATAGGACAAATTATTTTAATCTTGAGCTCTTGCTTTTTGGGATTGGGATAATTTGGTCATATAGCCAGGGGCAGCAGTATATGCAGGTAATAAACTTCCCCCCCCACTACTTTCTTTTTGTGTGTGTGTATAAACACAAATGACAGCTGAAGGACACGTGTAAGAATATTTCTACTGGCAGAGATTACTGACACATTGCAGAGCTAGATATTTTACAATGTTTGTTCAAACCAGTTCAGCCCCTGGTGTGAACTGACTCCAAACTGGAACAGGACTGAGCCTCAGCTGGGGATGCTTTACATCCGCTCAGGTTCAGAACACCAGGGATAACTCTCAAACAGACCACAGAAGGACCTGCTCTAAACCACCAAACCCTGGCATACGTAGGCACTGTTCTTTCCTAAGCACCTGACCCACAGCATGGGGAGCACTGCAGGCAGGGGGGGCAAGAGGCAGCTCAAAAGGGTTTATTAGCAGTTGCATAACTCCTGTATAGATAAACAGATATTAATGCCTCTTTACTGATGTAGGAGTAAGCACAGGACATGGCTCTAGGAGGATCTGGCCTCCCAGTCCTGGTGAAGGTTGTGGCAGCACAGGAGGAGGCTTCAAGACAGCAAGAAGCTGCAAGTCATTTAAATTACAGACAGAGGTATGGAGCTCACAGAAGCTAGCAAGGGGGCACCATCCAGAGGTTAATTCAATACTGTAGCAGAAACCTGTCAAAGTGTTTCTCTTAAGATATTAGAAGCTGAATATTAGTTAAGAAGAAATATATTAATATGATGGTCAGAGGAGATTTAAGACAGTACAAGTTCCTTAAGCATTCACCAAGAAATGCTATTAGGAATGAGAAAGTTAAATTAGCAGAGGCTGCAGCAAGGAGCTCTAGGGGAGACAAGGCTTAAACACCCCATTACTCTGGGGTTTTGGGCTGGGTAGAGACCCCTACTATGTACATGAGAGACCTGGGACTGCCACATGCTTTCCAACTTCAATATTCAGCTAAGTCTCCTGGAAAGTGGAGAGCTTGGGTACCACAGCAATAGGTCTAGCTGGTGTAGAGGAGAAGGTAATTTTTGTGTCTAGAGAGATGCTGAGGAATAAGCTTTCACACAGAACTTCACCTATCCACCCTCCATCCCTCGTCCCCCATCTGAGCCTGAGTTATTCACGTGCTCTGTTTGACTGGCTCAGCAGATACCACCACATTTAATAGCTGCCTTTGGTATGACGCCGTTCTCCTTATCTCTCTTCTCTCCTTTGACTCAGCCTTTGAACACTAATCCACCTTCTAGCCTGCACCCCACTTCTGCTTGACCTTTGGTTGCCATGAATCTGCACAGCTCCAAGGGTTTTTGGAGCAGTCTCTTTGCTGCTTGGACCCACAGTGCTGCAGCACACACATGGATCTGCTCCCTCCCTTAGCTTACTCCTGGCTTTACCCATGAAATGAGTCAAGAGTTTTCCTTCCAAGAGACAAGTTCTGGTCTTAAGCTTTGATTCAGGCCCCTTTTTCTTTTTTTTTTTTTCTTTTTTTTTTTTTTTTTTTAATCCCCTTTTTATGTCTGTGTTTTTATTTGCAAGACAGTGCAGTACATGTAAGAAACAGTGTGAAAGTTTCACACATGCCCCTCCTACATAGGTATTTACTCTTCCTTCCCTTGCACACTGCAGCAGAGTTCAACAGCCCAGTCCTACCAGTGTTTAAAGACACTTGGCCCCTTTTAAGCCTTGAAATAAAATTTGTATGTGTGTGTGTGTGTGTGTGTGTGTGTGTGTGTGTGTGTGTGTGGTGGTGTGTTCTACTTTTTTTTCTTTACCCCACTTCTTGAGGAAGGCAGGCAAATGTTTCTGGCACTCCACTGCTGGATTGCTCACATATTTGCTTGAGGAAAAAAAAAAAGTAATTAAAAAAAAATAATAGATGTTTGGCATAGTTTTCATTCAAAAAGGAATCCAGTGCCAGATCCAAACATTAAAAACAAATGTGTGGCTTAACTGTCGTTTACTTCAGGATCATGGGAACTGCTGCCTCGCTTGCCCAGTGAGCAACCACTAGTCTGCTCTCCTGTGGTACATGCAGCATGTTGGGTTGACCAGCTCCACACAGCTTGAAGAGCAGGGCCATGACACTGGGTGATAGCCTGGACATTGATGTTATCTCCACTGCCACCCCTGCCACCCGGCTCTCACACACCTCTCATGCTGGCGAGAAACCCTCCCCTTTTCCTGTCTTGTGACCACACAATGTTAGTTTGTCCCAGTAATGGGAAGTTTCAGTAGGAAAGGGTCCCCTGGCTGGTGGCACTGAACGTCATCCTGCTGCTGCAGGCATTTGGCCAACCAATTATTTTTGGGGTGACACAAATTCTGGGAAACATTTGATGTCACCCAAATCCTCACCTCCCTGTGGTGCACTGTGCTCTCACAGTGGGTCTGGGCTTTGTGTCACTGCTGGCCCCTGGATTAGAGAGAGGCACCCTGACTCTGGGCAGCACCCTCAGGTCCTCCCCAGCTCCTCAGCATAACATATTTCACGGTGTAGGGGTGAACTTACCCCAGCCTGCACTGGAGGAACAAAGAAAGACAATTTTAGAACATCTGGAACAGGTGAGAAGTGGCATCTTTTCTACCTTTACCTAAAACCTGTGGCCAGGATCAGCTCAAAGCTCAGATGCTCAGGGTTAAATATATAGGAGGCCCCACAGTCACCAAGATAACATGGCTCCTGGGGTTATAGTCACCAAGGCACCTGGCTGGGTTCACCCTGAGGCTTATTGTCTCTCTGCCCTGCTCAGCATTTCACCAGCATTTCTCATCTTTGTGAGAGGAGCATTCAGCCTGGGAGAAGCTTCTGCAGTCCTCTGGCAGTCGTCAGCTCTGCTGAATGCTGAGCTTTTATTGACTCGTGTGCAGCACTTGGTGAGGACCTGAGGTCTTATCCAGGGCCAGAAGCAGGGGGTAGCATTAGAGACCTGCTGATAAATCAGAAAATTATGTTACAAAGTAAAAGGGTCAAACCCCTAATCTGAAGTTTTCTAGTCAGTTTGCCATGCTGGGTGTTCTTTCCAGACAGGAGATAACCCCAGTTCCTTAGTATTTGGGAGAAGTTCATTGGAAAGGAAAAAAACAAAAAACCAAACCAAACCAAAAACAAAAAACCCAACCAAAACCCCACAAACCCAGAGTTAGAGCCTCCAGAAAGCAGCTCTTACTCTGTCTGTTCCAGTCTGAAATAAAGTCATCCCTCTTAATTCCCAGTGCATATTGTTCCTACCAAAGAGCAAAACCTTAGGAGGAAATCACATCAGTGAAGGGAACGCCAGCTCCTTTGTACTATTTTTCAACTCTGCCTTGGGAGCCAATAATCTGTCATCCCTTGAATAAACAAGCACCTTATCATATCACAAACATTTATTTAACCCTTTTCTCCTGAGCTTTTACCAGCCAAGCAAAGTGGCTGGGGCGGGGGGAGCTGGGGGGTTGGGGGGGTAGCCCTATCCCTAGACTACTCTGGCAGAAAGGACAAATTTCCTGTGTATTACACCCAATCTGTAAAGTGTCAGGCTGCCCTTCTTCAGCCTCCATGAAAAGCAGCAGCTTGAATCCCTGCGTTTCACATAGCACAGCTAAGTTTTCCTGTCCCACCACCACCACCACTCCATCCCTCCCCCAGTACATTAACACCTCCCTTGCAGGAGACATACCCTCAATTCCATATGAGGGTTCCTCCAAACTGAGCCAGATTTCATTTCATGGAGGCTGGGGGGTAGCGGGGGGACAGGACAAGGAAGAGTGTTTATGCTGCTTCTTTTAACAAGAGACTGTGATGAACAGAGCTTTTGATTCCAAGTTGCCAAGGGTCTTTTTCTTTTTTTCTTTTCTTTTTTTTTTTTTTTTTAAGAGATATTCTTTGACTCTGACATCATCAGAAAATGGAATCAGTAAAGTATGTGCATTTCCTCAGCTCCCACAATATCCATTTTCTCTCAGTGGATGTTTCTTGTTTTTCTTTTCCAGTCTTGCTCCCACACAATGGGGCCAATTTTTGTTCAGGACAAAGAAAATATAAACAGAGTGTGGATTTGGAATATGAGCAAGGCCTCCAAGCTTACAGAAATCTTCAGCCATGGGGAAGGGCTACATTATGTTATCTGCCAATAAAGCCTGACTAACCAAGTGCTGGCCAGTATCTCCAGTTGCTTTGCTGGTGTCTCCAGAAGGCTGCAAATGCCAACGGCCAAGAGACTGGCACTAGGAATCAAAGAAAGTCTTGATGTAGATTCGGTGGAGTCCCTGAGCATTGGCAGTGCTGGTGTTTCAGGTGAGGCCAGATCACCTGAGCGGGTGGCAGGCAGAGCCTTCTCTCCTCACTGCTGTAGGGTATTATGAGCACTGAGCCCACCAGCCAAAGTCCAGCCATCAGAGAACAGCCCCACAAAGAGCCAAACTGGCCTTCCCAAGGGGCTCAGCTTGTTAACCTCCTTGTGAATTGATATGTGACATGAATAAAAAATTCCTACCCTCACCCCTTCTAGCTTAAAACAAATATTAATATCCACTCTTCAGTCACTAAGTAAAACCTGCTCTTCCAAACAGCTTGGGCAGCCTGTGCTTTGAAAGGCAGTTATGATTTTCAGCAAATTAGCTGTGTTTGCTGCTTGTGGGTAAACCACAGCATGTGAAAGTGTCTCTGTCATGCTGCTCCACAAGTGACTTGCTCTTTCTGGCCTGGACATCAGCCAGTCCCTGGAAGAGAGACACAGCTCACTGGGGACTGCTGGAGCTGAGCTCTGCTTCATGCACCCAGGGCATCCACATTTTCATGGGAGAGTCTTCACGACAGCAAGTCACCCAGGTCTGCATACCTGATGACACTAAGCTGAGACAAGCTAATCTACACTAGAAGAGTTGATTTATGATGGGTAATATAAACCAACCTCAATAAAGGCCTCATATCTCCAAGCTCACTGACTGCACCTCAGAAGGTGCTGGGAAATGCCCTTTGAAACATTTATCTAGCTAAAATAATATCCAGCTATCAGCAGATGAGCTTCATTGGCATCCTCTGAATACAGGTCTTGGCAGACTGGGCCACAGAGAAACAATCTGGTTTGTTAAAAGGCTGAAGTCTACAGACAAGCCCTGCTCTCATTGAAACCACTAAGACTTTGATTCAGTTGGTCTACTCCAGGCCTTTTCTTTGGTCTAACACCCTTGCCTCTTGACATCAATAAGTTGGGATGTGAACTGACCCAGGGAAAGAGGAATAAATATAAGTGATCAAGAACTTCCAAAGGCTGCTTTTATTAAAATATTAAAATGGTGTCTTTTAGCTTTTCCTGCTGCTGAACTACCATGAGAATTAAATATTGTCAAGTTTTCATTTTTCCTGACAACTTTTTATTCAGGTGTTTCCACTCATGAGCAAAACTAATACCCTTGCAGTTAACCAAGACCCAGAAAGGCCCTCAGTGAAGAACAGGGCAACCAAAAAACTCACTGGGTGACCATCCACAGGATGGATCTAGGGGTTTGGCTTCCAAGCTCACAGCCCTGCCTGCCACTATAGGCAGCAGGGAGCTGTCTCCCCGTAGGGGTGGAGAGAAGAGGCTCAGTGGATTGTTCTGGAGTGACACAATGTAGAGCTCATGCCACTGGAGAGTGCAGCCAGGCTAATTTTAATGTGCTGAGACCCTGGCCCAGGTTGCCCAGAGAGGTGGTTGGTGCCTCTTTCCTGGGAATAGTCAAGGTCAGGCTGGACAAGGCTCTAAGCAACATGATGTAGTTGAGGATGTCGCTGTTGCCTGCTGGGACATTGGACTAGATGAGCTGTAGAGGTGCCTTCCAGCCCAAAACATTCTATGATTCTGTGATTCTATCAAGGAGCTTGCAAAACCAAAATTACATTGTCATTCTCGAGTACTTAATCAACCACAATATTTGCAGTAAAATTATGAAATAAGAGATAAGAAACCTCAGCCCTTTTTCCCACTCCCAGTGTGCAAAGGGCCAAGGGGAGCTCAGCACCCATTTAAGAACCTGGAGACTGGTGCCTGGTGCAGAGCTGCATTGCCTCAGATCACACTCCCAAATACCAGTGCTGGGGAAAATATTCTTGCTTCAACAGCCTGCCAGAGGGAAGTCAGTGTAGAAACATCCCATTGTTTGCTGCTTAGGGAGAAGGTATTCTCTATCTCCTCCATTATGAATGATCCTCATTAAGTCTCCCTGTCCCTTGTGTAAAACCAGGAATCAAGGCAGACATGAAGTGAGGTGGTAAGTGGAAGTGGCTGCTCATCCCTATGCCAATAACAACCACCTTCAGGGGGGTAATGCATCCCAGGTTCCCATGAAAACAAGATCTCAAGGTGATTTTTGCCCTGTGGGGACCAGAAGAAATCAGAGCTAATGGTGCAAAAATATATTTAAGACTACTGGCCTGATGTCTTCATTAATCAAGCCAAATCCCCAAATCCAAAGCATTCCTAATTCAAGTAATGGGTTTGGATCTTTTATCTGTATTCATTATTTCCCCCATGAATATTAATTCAATTATTCAGGCTCCTAGACCAAATTAACTTTGACAGCCCCTGTGCACTCTCTTCTTGGCTTTCTGCAGATTCCTGACCAGTGGTTTTGCCTGCAGGCATCTTGCCTGGACCAGAAACCAGAAACAAGTGTTTAACCATCTAATCACAGCAGTTTTTGCCAGGAAGTCACGATTAATTACACTGGCAACAGCAATTTGGAGTTTGCAAACATTTAATCCAAAACACATTAACCTAACGAGATGCCACGGACCCCAGCCAAGGGGGTCTGCAAGCTCCACTCCCACTGTATCCTAGTAAGGGAATCCTCACACTGCAGCACTCCCACTGGAAGGCTCAGACTGGGGCCACCGAGTCCTTCTTGTCACGGCTGCCTGCCAAATTCTTCTTAGGAATAAGTATCACTTGTGGTACCTCTATTTTCCTTCCCAATAAAATAATGATTTGGCAGTGTCTGAGATGATGATAGTAAATCAGTGTAAGACAGCAGAGGTTACTAATAAATTCAACTTATCAAGCCACATCACTTAGCTATGTTGGCTACAAGCAGATGTAGACTACTGTACTCTTCAAGTAGTTTTCTTCAGAAAATGAAGTTTCTCAGGAAACTAGGGAAATGTGACCTCTTCTCATCCCAGGAGGGAATTACTGAGGGTTGACCTGTCTCTGTGGCATTCTCATTGCACACCAGGGCCAAGCCACAGCCACCATGCCTTGTGTACCAGTGTGACCACCTCCTGGGCTGCTGGGTGGAAAAATAGGGACGCTCCACACTCCTTCTAGTACAGCAGCATATTTTGTACCCCCCTGACATGATCTGCTGCCCAGCACCCCGAGTCACTTGAAGCCTTTCAGAGATGTCAGTATGGAGGCTAGACAGTCCTGCCCAGAGGCTGACACAGAAGCACCCCACAAGTTCACACCAGCAGCTGGTTTCTCTGTTGTGCCACTGAAGAACTGCAAGAATTAGTGTCCCCAAAGGTCTCCATCTCTTTTTGGTCCTGCAGTGACATTCACCTGATGTCTGCTGAAAACCTACTCCCATCGTGGGGTGGTGGCACTGTGGTGAAGTAAAACCTAGTTTAAATAGTATGTGCAAACAACCCCCTTGTCATGGGTTTTACAGTGTGGAGCAGCAAGATATTCCTCAAATCTTCCTTAAACTTGGGGTTACCATTTTAATACACATCCCCCTCTTCCCCTTGTATTTTTCTTTCCCTTCTCCTTACATTTTCCCACTGCATTGCAGGGCTTTTCAAAGAGAAAGCTAACAGGTTATCTTAAGACCAGACCACAGACTTGAAATCTGCCCTCTGTTTTCATGAAAAAAAGGCAAGTTTTTCAGGATAATCATATTCGGAAATGATGTGACTAAATGTTATCAGGTTGTCATGGTGACTGCAGTCTTTTAAAAAACCCTCTGTATTGTGGTTTGCTAATGAGCAATATATTAAATAAATCAAACACTATTTGTCTTTTCAAGTATTATTCATATGCACAACTGAATTAAATCTCTTTTTTTTTTTCTTTTTTTTTTTTCCTGCTATTGGAATACTGTTCCTTGTCTTATAAACACTGGAACTGAATTCAGGCAATAAACAACAGCAAAGATAACTTTGTCACCTTTGCTATATTTCATGCCACTGTGTCAGGCTGAGTCTCACATTCACCAGTCTGCAGCAGGAGATACTGAGCTCCACAATGCCAGCAAAATCACTTGGGTAAGGTAAAACGTCAGACCTGCAGTCTCAGACTCATGCTTTGGGTTGGTTCCAAGTTCAACCCACCCTTACTAGCTCAAGCCTTTAAAATTCATCTTCCAAGTTCCCTGGATGGAATGTGGAGCCTCAGATCTTTCTCTCACTCACATGTCAAGGCAAAATCTGCCTTCAGGAACCCTTTAGACTTTGGAGCTCTTCCCAGCAGCTCCCTTAAAACATCTCCTAGAATTAATCTACCACAACCTGAGAGAACAAGAAGGGATTGGAGGGGCAGTGAGGTCACACCAGAGGGAAGAACATATAGAATCAGAAATCGGTAGGGACTGGAAGGGACCTCTGGAGATCATGGAGTTCAACCCCCCTACCAGAGCAGGGTCACCCAGGGCGGCCCACACAGCAACAGATCCAGGAGGGATATGTAGATGTCCCTAAGAGACACAGTGAAAACTTTTCAGAGTCTGGAGGATTTTTTGAACATGGAACTGTGCCACCTCAGGTTCAGGCTTGATCAGAACTTTCACCACCCTCAGATCACTCTCCAAACCTTGCACGGACAATGGGAGTACATCCAAAAGATGCTGAGGATAAGACAGAGCTGGGCCCTGTCCAGATGAACATCAGCCAAAAATCACACCTTTGCAAAACAATTTCAGGTGGGTACTCTGTTATCTTTGAGAATTGGAAGCTTGTTTAAGTTCCTAATTCTTTTGACACAATGTACGATGAAAATCCCTGCTCCTTCAGTCTTCCCTGGAGCCTGTTCCTGCCCAAGATCTGCAGGAAATCCATGACTTTGGCTATGTCTCCTTGCAAAGCAAGTTTGTTAGTAGGGGTGAGTGAGCTCAAAACACATTGTTGAGCTGTTTCACATTCTGTAGGGAAGAGGTGACATTTTCATGCACTCTTAGCCCTCACTACCATGTGCCCCTCAAGCTCAAGTCCCACTGGCATCCCATTAGTTTTCCAAGCCTGTTATATGAAGAAAGGCTGAGGGAACTGGGGCTGTTTAGTCTGGAGAGGAGACCAAGAGGGGATCTAATTAATGTCTGTAATGTCTGTATCTGAGGGGTGGGTGTCAGATGGAAGGGGCCAGGCTCTGCTCTGGAGTGCCCAGCAATAGGAAAAGGGGATAAACTGGAGCAGAGGATGTACCACCTCAACATGAGGAGAAACTTCTTCCCTGTGAGGGTGCTAGAGCCTGGCCCAGGCTGCCCAAAGAGGCTGTGGAGTCTCCTGCTCTGGAGACTTCCCAGCCCCGCCAGGATCTGTTCCTGGGGGCTTGGATTCTATGATCTCCAGAGGTCCCTTCCAGTCCCTGCCATGCTTGGATTCTGTGATTCTATGAAGACCGCCTTGACTGGAATATAACAACTATTAATTTAATTAGCAAGATCTTTCCAGGTGTTCTGCAATTTTTGTTTGTGGAGTTGTTTCCTATCATGACTCATTCCCTTTAGTTTTCTTTGTCAAATAATATTTGGTACTTGCATGTGTGTTCTTTTGGTAACCGGGCAGCTCTGTAACATGTCCTTTCAACACAGAGCCTTCTTCGTTTCAACTTTGCTCTGCTTAGAATTTAAACACGTTGAACCCTGCTATTGGAAACTCATCATTAATTAATTGTGCTTAACTACTCCTACCATAGGTTTTTCCAAAGAGTAGTCCTGGCTCTCGCCCTCCCAGCTCTATTTCCCCTCCTTCCCCCACCACTGCAAGGCTATATTTAGCTGGAGATTTAGGTCCATCTGCAATTCCCCCTGCAAATTCCTTTCCATCAGCAAGTACATCCAGAAGGTCTGAATAAGGGAAAGGTTTGAACTTCAAGAGGCTTCCTGTTTCCCTGGATTTTCAGGTTTGCTACTGTTTGTAGAGCGAGGCTGGTACCAGACTCTGCAGACTGAGTGACTGTTAACTCATCCCTGTTCTGGCACTGGCATCAGATGCGGGTGCAAAACATTGCCTGGTTGATGGCCCTTCCAGAAATATAGGCAGTGAAAGCAAGGAAAGCATGTCTGAAATATTTCCAGAGCAAAGTGTCAGGAAGGATAATGCTGACAGCACTGGCAACCTCTCTGAGAAGAATGAAGTAGAGGAGAGCAGTCTGTAAATCACTGAGGAGGGAAATGCTGCACAGGGAGAGCTCTGTGTGTGCAGGACTGAAACAGCCCTTCTTCAGAGGAAGGCAGGGAAAACAGACAGAAAAATGTTATAGACCCGTGCTAGGTTTTCTCTAAGCTTTCCCATAGTTCTTTTTCCATGGTGCTTTTGCTCCTGGCCTTGGTCATGACCTACCCTGCAAACTCCCTCTGCCTGGGCTTTAAGCTAAAGTAAAAAGAAGCAGTGAGGATGAAGAACCCAGGACCCACTCTGCTGAGTCCATGTGCTCCTCCTCCCAAAGAGCTGCCCAGTCAGGGATGGCAGCCTTGCTCATTGGCTTTGGAGGTCAGAGTTCAATCACCTTCCAACTACAAATGTCCTGCGCAGAGCCTGCCACCTCTAAAGTGTAAGCCTTCTACTCATCCACCCCCTAGGCATGTTGAGAGGACAGTTTAAAGCACATGAGATGCTCAAATATTCTGATGCTGGGAAGCAGGTAGTACAGGAGATTAGCTGGGTTTGCTACCTTATTCCTCTCCAGATTTCCATTTAGCTATTTCACCACAAGTCATACTCAGGTTTTTTACCTACTGTTGAACTGTCAGAAAAGAGCCAGTCTGGATATTTTCAGTTTCAGCTGTGTTTTGATACTTTTAATACTTGTTAAAATTAAGCCAGACACTTGCCTACCTAGTTTGGCTGATGTCAGTGTATGTGTAAAATGAACATGATAAAGAAGGTAGTATGGAGTATATCCAATAGCTGATTACTTTGTCAACCAAGAGGAACATGTTGACTGCATAACAAAGCTACCCCTAGAAAAGGGATCAAGGCTGAGGAGCAGCAAAAAAAGTAGCTGTATTTTTCACCTGAAAAACCTTGCTTTGTGGTTTTACATTCACATTAGTAATTGCAGTAGTGAATAGAAGCCTGAACAAAAGCCAGATGATGTTGATGAAGTCTTTCATGGAATTCAGTAGGCTCAGGAACGTGCTCTATGTTTATAATTGGTTTTGCCCTTGCTTAACATTTGTAGGCTTGAGTCCAAACTTTCTCAGGTGCTTATCAGAAGCAGCCAAATTTACTATGAATGTTCCCAAAGCATATCCACATTGCTGACCCAAAGGGCTCACTTTCCACACCTCCAAGCATGAAGGACCCTTTGAACTGGTGACTCCCAGGGCCAGACCCATCTTTTCTTTTCACAGCATGTGCTGACTGAACAGGGCTGCCACTGGCTTGCATGTCTCTCCATATTTTCCTCTTTCTATCTCATGCTCTCTGTTGTCTCAGCATTTTCCTATCCTGGGTCAGCTGAAGTTGTATAATCTATAGTTTATACCTCAACAATGTGGAGTTGTGTTGCCACAGATATATATATATATATATATGTATATAAACACAGAGAACAGGTTTGCTGCCACATTCATTGTACTAAACAAACACTTCTGAAACAGATTTTTCTGTTTATAATGATACACTTCCAAATATTAAAAAAAAATATTTTGATATCTTGCAATTGCAGTGGTATAGCTATTTGTCTTTACTCTTGTTCTCACCTCAAACTTTCTGCCTTAATGGAATGTATTTATAGTAATAAGTGCACTGTGCTGATTGACATGTCAGATGTTTCAGTTATTATTTATGCTTTACCATGTCTGCTTTCTTTATGGAGGCTCTGGCAAGTGCTGTGGGTTCAGCCTGATGCAGCTACAGTGGCTTCCTAATGTTAATTTATCTTTTTATTATGGCTGTATCTGCTGTTAAAACACCTCATAGCACTGATAGACCCTTTCCAAAATGATGGAGCCAAACACTTTTAGACTATGGAGAAAATTGGTACAAATTCAAACTTCACAGCTTAGACTTCTCTCCATAATGAACTGAACCAACACCCAAGATACAAACAGCCTTGAACTCAGATCCCAGATAAGGATGTTGTGTGCAAATTCTTCTCTTAAAGCTCAGACTCAGAATCCTCCCAGAAAGTCAGTTTTCCTGAAATTTTAGATGTTCCTGACAACCTCCTCTTCACAAGTGCCTTTGAGTAGGGGGTACCATGTCCTCAGCCAACAGTCTAGGGAAGCTAATCAGCTTCAGCACAGAGGCAGTGAAGTTACTTTAAAATGCTGCAGAAGGCAAGTTGAGCCACGCTGATGGCTTTTCCTGGATGGGTTTTCCATTTGGACAATCTGCACCTGCTGTGGAAAAGGTAGTGCTGGGTGGGCTGCAGATAATGGCTTCTTTCTTTAACTGCTTCAGCTAGACCTGCAAGAAAGTCTCTGCTGCTATCCCTTTGTGGCCAATCATGAAGGGATTATTCTATGTCATCATAGAATCCTAGGGGCTGGAAGGGAGCTCTGGTGATGGCGTCCAACCCCCTGCCAGAGCAGGAGCACCCAGGGCAGCCCACACAGGAACAGATCCAGGTGGGGCTGGAAAGTCTCCAGAGCAAGAGACTCCACAGCCTCTCTGGGCAGCCTGTGCCAGGCTCTGGTACCCTCACAGGGAAGAAGTTCCTCCTCATGTTGAAGTGGAACTTCCCATGTTTCATCTTACAACCATTTACATCAGTTTACACCAAAGCAGAATTTTGTCCCATCTGTAACTGACAGAGGGACTGATGGACAAAACCCAACCTATTTGTGTTCCTAAGTGTATTTGATTTCTTTGTAGATCCTTCATATGTGGGTCAGCTTCTGCAAAAGGAGAAACACCAGTTTCATCAAGAAAATACAATGATTTGTTTTCAACACCATAAAATGTCTCTCCACTTAATTATTTATGAAGAGCTCAGACTATGGATAAAGGACCAAATAAGGAGCTGAGTGTCCCTGGGACCACTCTTTATTTACAATTGAGTAGGATCAGGATTGGACCTGATGGCAGGGCTGCCAGCATTCCTGTAAATTCCAGTTGAATTCCTTTCACATATAATTCTGCTTTTCCCAAAGAAGCCTGCCTGGTGTTTTATTTTTGTGTTTGGGCAGTCTGACGTGTTGTCTCTGGCTTCACAAGGAATGTCAAGGTGGAACAGAGTATCGGCTCAAGGGTAAAAAAGAACCAACCATTACTTTGGCATAAGCCTCCTGCCTTTCATCAGCTAATGCCCTACCTCTGGTAGAGAGGCACTTTATTTCCCCCCCACTTTGGCCTTGATGGAAACTAAAGGAAAATAAAATAGATGGATATATACCTGGTCTGTAGATCATTGTGTCCCTTCCCTGCTTAGTAAATGATTCTTTAATTGGTTTAGTTACCCCCTCTCACCTCTCAGCACTTGAGGAATGGCTCTTTGAAGAGAGCCATGTACAGATGTTTAGTTGACATTTAGTGACACTGGGCTCTGCAGTCTCCAGAATATGACTGATGTCACTTGTTACGTTCCCTTGGGTCTCTGGGGACAAAGTCACTCTTACCCTGAAGCACAGATCGACAATCTCAAGATAACACTTCTTTGACAAGAGGCAGGGTCCCTGTTCCAGGACCTAATGTAATCTCTAGAAAGTTTCCAATCTGGGCATTGTTTGTTATTTATATTTCATATCTTGGTTGTGTGTTTTACTTGCCGTGAATTTAGTATGAAAACTGCTAATAAGAACAAAAATTCACACTTTTTATTCTTCTGGAAGGTTGTGCTGGCAGGTCTATGCTCAGATAAAACCATAGAAAACTTGTTCCAAGGTGAACAAATTCAAACAAACCTAGGAAAATAATCACAACCTGTATTCTTATTCTGCAAGCACAGACACTGACACTGAGAAGACTGAGGCTGAGGTGTGAAAGAAACGGGATTTTATTCTAACTAAATTAATCTATTAAGACCACCTTATTTTGTAGATACCTTTTGCAGCACTGGTAGAGGAGTCTGGCAGCAGAGCAAGATACTCTGGTTTATTCCTTAGTCCTGAAGACAGGGCTGGCTTTATTATTGCTTTATTTTGCTTTTATCCATTACTTAATGCTATTTTCTTTGCCCAGAGACAAATCAATGGAGAAAGGGACAGTCAAGCTGTGGATCATAGAATCATAGGACATTTTGGGTTGGAAGGGACATTTAAAAAGTCATCCAGTCCAACGTCTCTGCAGGGAGCAGGGACATCTGCAAGTAGAGAAGGTTTCTCAGACAGTCCAAACTAAATGTTTCCAGACATGAGGCATCTACTACCTCTCTGCACAACCTGTGTAAGTGTTTCATCACCCTCACTGTGAAATACTTCTTTATATCTAGTCTCAATCTCCCCTCCCCAGTTTCAGACTGTCACCCCTTGTCCTGATGAATCAGGCCCTGCTAAAAAGTCTGCTCCCATCTTTCATAAAGGCCCCCTGTAAGTTCTGGAAAGCTGAAAGAAGGTCTCCCCAGAGCTTTCTCTACTCAAGGCTCAACAACACACATCACATCCCTTGACCTACTGGCCACGTTTCTTTTTTTTCAGCCCAGGATACAGTTGGGCATGGATTCCAGGCTGCAAGTGCACATTGCTGGCTCATGTCCAACTTTTCACTCCCCAGCACCCCCAGGTTCTTCTCCACAGGGCTGGTCTCAATCCCTTCACCCTCCAGCCTGGATTGATAGCAGGGATTGCCCTGGCCCCAGTTCAGGACTCTGCAGTTGGCCTTGTTGAACTTCATGAGGTTCACAGAGACCCACTTCTCCATCTTGCCCAGGTCCCTCTGAATGCTATCTCATCCCTCAGTTGTGTGATGACTCTCAAGGAAGATGGTTTTGATGCCAACCTCGTCCTGTCAGGAACCCTGTCTAGTGGCAACTGTCTCTGCCTCGCCTCTCTGATGGGCATCCAAAAGAGCAGCAGGGCAGAGGGTCCTGGGGAGGTTGCGGGGTGCCCGCAGGTTGCGGGGCAGTGAGCACAGCCAGCATACAAGGATGGTCTCCATGGGGCACAACCCCTCACTGCTCCAACCTCGGCTCCTCCTCAGGACTCTGCACATTTTTCTGATCTACAATGTGCGTATTATATTTAAAGAGGAGTGAAATAATAGTTTGTCACTTGCAGACCAAAGGCTAAACCAACTGATAAAATTCAGCTGCTATCTGGGTTAAATGCAACTGTAACTGCCAAAACAAGCCTGACCTCCCTTCCTGCGTGTGCACACCAAAGGGTTTCACTAGGAGCTCAGTGCTCTGCCAGGCAGGGCTGGCACCGGGGAAGGGAGGGGATGTGCAATATGGAAATGGTGCTGCAACAGCCAGCCCGTCTTCACACCTTTAGGGCACTTTTAAATATTAATTTAATCATCAAAGTAAATAATTTTTACTTAAAATTGCTTAAATTGTTAGCAGCTGGAAACACACTGAGGGTCTGTAATCTCATGTCCAGAAAACTCTGTGAGACTAGAAGCATCATGATGCTGAGCTTCTGATTAGCTAAAAAAAGGATCTTTCTGAGAGAAACAGAGATGGTGCAGTGAGTCTGATAGGAGGTAGAAACAGGTGATCTCTGAAGAGCAAGTCCCGGGAACTGAATTCTGGGGCATACTTTGTTTTCAACCTAGAAATTTCAGTCTTTAAATCACTGTAGCAAAATTGCTTCATGAGACATTCCTAAAACAGTCCTTTAGACACTGCATTTGAAAGCAGCCCTCACATGCACTGGGGAAAATCATCAGTTTGGGTGTTGAAGATGCAGAAGTCCTTTCCCTTCTCTTGGAGGAGGAGAGGAGAATGAGAGCACTGGAGGATGGGAAGTGAGCAGAACACCAGGAAGGCTTCAGTAAACTTCTGAAACTCCCATCTTACTACAGGGAACTCACTGTTCATGGGCACAAGGAAAAAAACATTGGTATCTCAGCTTTGTTCTCTGTGTTCTGGAATTGTGTATGAAGTTGCAGTCATGGATCCAGATAGCCAGTGTATGGCAGGAGGGGAAGGTGGTGAGTACTTCTGGGTACTGTACCCTGCCGCAAGCAAATCCTTTCAGGTGTTAACTCTATACTGAATGAAGGACTGACCTGGGTCTGTCCCACAGTCACTTTCTAAATATACAGTGTTGACAAGATTTTATTTTCAGTGTCTTATCTATGAGTAATTCATTTTCTGTGTCTTGGAAAAGGCATATTATTAATAGGCAACAGCAGTGTGGGAGTGAAGCACAGGGCACCAGACCAGATCCAAGTTTGGTCTATCAGCAGCCTAGCCTCTGCTCCTCATTTCTGCTCTACCCCAACATAGTCATGTTAGCAGGAGTATCACCGAAAGAGTGATGCTGACAGCTAGCTGAGGGACACTGAAAAGTGTCAGATGTAGAAGTGGTGAGGGTAGGCTCCAGCGGGAGCCAGAGCTTGTGATACCTGCTGGTGTTCCATTCTTGTTCCAGTCTGTAACCTGGGTCCACTCCATGTCACTGCATTGTGCTGGGCTTAGCAGCAGCTGAGGTCAGGCCAGGGACTGGAGGACCAGGCTGTAAAACCTGGTGGAGTTAGGCTGTTTGAGAAGGTGGTAGGTCCAGCCCTAACACATCAAACAGACTTGGGCGCTTTATTTTGCAGAATTAGGAAGTTGGTGGTTTCTTGGCATGTCCTTTAAGACTCAGAATGCTAAAGGTGGTTGAATCTGGTGTTGGGAATGACCTTAAAACTACACCAAGCTAAGGTAATGGACATATTCTGGCAGTTTATTTTGTCAGGGATCATAGTTATGGCTGGTGTGAATCCATAACACTCTGTCCTCCAGAGAGGGTGAAGTTTCAAAATGATACAAGGATATTTAAGTTCTCCTAATGCATTTTTAATCATTAAAGTCTTGGCAAATGGAAGACTGTTTACCTGACAAACTACCAGATCTGTGACATCATCATGACCAAAAGTATTGAATGAACTGGTCTATCCAAACACATTCATGGAGTTACTGATAACATGCTATAAATATATATGTATATTTATATGTTACTTGGCAGACTGAGGAGTACAAAATCATGGGGGGGGAGTGTCAGCTCTTGAGGAAAATAAACCAATGAGCAGGAGTCAGTAGAGACCTACATATGTGAGATAAGATAAATTCAGTCTTTAGATCAAGAAGCAGAGCCAATTGGGAACCCAAGAAAAGATTTAGGACCCAATGGGAAGCAACTCCATTATGAATTAGGCATAAGAAAATTTAGATCCAGAAAACTTTGGAAAGACCCCAGCAAAGCAGGGGGGGGGAAACATCTCAGATTCAAGATGGGATCTTAAATCATGATGTAGTTTTAAACTGAACCAAGGAGGAATTCCAGATTTCCTGTTAACTGACTGTTTAACTGAATTATAAGCTCCAGGAGTCCCGAGAAAATTTCAGAATCTCTGATTTCTTTGGTTTTGTTTTGTTGTTTGGTTGGTTTGGGGTTTTTTGTTGTTTTTTTTTTTTTTTAAGATCCATTACATTGCTTCATTCTAAGGCTCCAAAACCAAAAGACTAAATGAAAAACTCATTTTGTTTTTCAAGTGTCATGACTACAGGGTAGGACAGAGACAGCAGGATATGTCTTATGGTTTTTGTTACTTAGAGCTGGTGGTCCTGACACTGAGATGGGAGTTGCAGGTGAATTAAAAAGATCAATGTTTTTCAAATGTATGCTAAAAAGAAAAAAAAAAAAAAGACTGGGTACATTTGAATCATCAGGGAGCTAAACTTTTAGGTCAGGAAAAAAAAGCAAACAAACTTGAGCCATCTGGGAATTTCAGATTTGGGGTCAGAGTTACATGAACTGTGATGTGCTGTTGGGAATTTCTAGCTCAGCAAAGTGGCTGGAGCCTGGAGGGGGGTATCAGGGCAGGAGTAGAGAGGGTGTGAGGAGAGTGTGAGTCATCTGGGACTGCAGACAGGAGAGGGCAACTGCCAAGTGAGTGGGTGCCCTTGGGGAGGCTTGCATTTTGCAGGTCTCCCACAGCTGAAGTCAGTGGTGCTTGGTACCAGCAAGAGCACTTTCCTGTGCCTGAATGTTAATATTTCCCAGACACACAATGCTCAGAAAATCTCCCCACCTTGCCAGCTATTAGGGCCTCATCCTGCAAACATTTATATTGAAGACACTATTTATTGAGGCCACTGGAATTAATAAAGCTGCTCCCTTGTCCGTAGGAGGTGAGGTCTCCCAGCAAACCACATTCATTCCTGGTGGATTTCACTGGCTTCATGATTGTTTAAATCAGAGATAAGTGTTTCTCCCCTCTTCTGTGCTCACAGATAATTGTGATCACCACGAACAACTGCATCCATTAAAGATGGCATAAGAAGCCTCAGCTTTGAATATTTTTCCCTTGTTTTCTATTTTAATACTTGATTATCTTTGCCTAAGCATCAACGTGATAACAGTCTACCAATTTATTCAGTGAATATCTTTTCATCTTCCAGAAGAACACTCTTTATTTACAACTAGCAAGAAAACCTTTGCCTCTAATGGCAGAAGGGGAATGTCTCTTTGTTTAATTACCATGTATAGCTAGTTGCATGGTGATTGGGATAAAATAATTCACTTTCTGTTCCCAGAAGAGTCTTCCTAAGTGCCTTGGGAGGCGAGGGGGAGGTTGGCAGATGAGCGTAATCTCAAGAAGCACTGTAGTGGAATCCAGCACTAGGAGCCAGATGGCAAGTTTGCACCGAATAGCACATTTTTTTTAATAGCTGTGAAAGTTCTCTGTCTGCACATGGCTTTTGTGAATGACAGCAGAGAGCACTTCTAATTTATCTGGTGTTAAACTTTGGGTATTCCTTCAGGTTTTCCTTGCTTTTCACATCAGATCAGGGCCAATGTTTAAATACCCGTGAGATTTCAGAAAACAAAGAGGGCAAAGGTGTGGGAGGGGAAATAATAAAATAAATAATAAAAAAAGAAAAGACAAAAATGAATTTAGAAGTGGGCTGACAGTAAGCAGCACCCTGGCCTTGTTCTGCACAATGCTCTGAAAAGTGGTTTTGTTGTGTATCTCTTCTGCAACGGCCACCGAGTGTGTTGGGATCTGCACACACATTTCCAAGGATGAGGATGAGAACCTGAGGTAGTTAATCATTCCCTGTCTTGCTTTAAAATATAGTTGCAGTCATAAATGCTGTGCAAGGAATGCTGCCATAGCAGCATATACACATGGGCTTTACGTTAGCTCAGTTCTGAGAGCTTCGCATTAGCTTCCACTTGAGATCCCAAATGTATTTTCCATTTATGGGATGATGGTTGGACCCCGGATTTTGAGTTTTCTGACTCCACTGAGATATACAAAGTCTCAAAATCCCCATGAATTAACATGTCCATTTCATCCACAAATGCCCTTTGGAGCATGTAAGATCACCTGAAGAAGACAGATGGAAGACCAGAGAAACCCTGCCCCGCTCTTCAGGCACCCACCTTCTGAGCACAGGCGTTGGCAGAATTTTCAGACCATGGAGAAAACACACAATTTGAGAAGCATGAGACACTCCTGTGGGCTCTCACAATGTGCTTTCAAGCAGTGAAAAAAAGACTAGACTCAGACCTTCTAAAACCCAACACATACTTGAAGTTTCCCCAGGTATGGACATACGTGCCCCTGGGAAGCACAACTTGCTCTGCCAGTGGCATGAAGCACTGAATGCTTCTGGTGCATGTGGTGTGGGTCTAAATCACATCACTTGCCACGGGCCAAGCACACTTGTGAGTTTGAACCACTAAGTTTGGTACAATTCTGAAACTTCTGAAGTATACTTTTGGAGTTACAGCAGCTAAAACAAAACCCACGTGTCACCTCCTGTCTGACTCTGTGGCTTTTTAGTCTGCCCTTGACTACTGACTGCCCTGCTCTGAGAGAAAAAGGCACAAAAGACAAATGTCATTTTTCCATACCATCCATACACTTAAAACTTCCCCCACTTTATAAACATAAGGGCCATTAAAAACCCACAAGCAGAGCTATTCTTCATTGGTGTGGTTTCCAATATAGCCAGGACAATGGGTGCCAAATCAAACCCATGATAACTACCTAAAAATAGGAAAGAACATCTTCAGCTGTAGCATTGCTGTTAGGACAGCATCATGTCTGTCTCACACAGGGCTGCCTGCATCTATTTAAGCAGTGAAATTCATGTTATGCAAAAGGCTGCCTTCAAAATAGGACTTGTGTCTTATGTGAGCCACAGATTTTGCTTTGGCTTTTGGCAGGGGGGTCAATCCCTCAGTTACCCCTAGAAAAGGTTGAAATGTATTTGTATTGGTTTTGCAGAACAGTGCCTCTTGCAGAAGAGTGCCTTGAGAGAATGGGAAGTAAAATAATTATTTATTCCAACATTTCAGGGTATTTTTCAATGACATGTTTCACTTCTATTTCCACTTCCGTTTCTGTATTTTGTGAAGATTTTTGCTTCTCATCTTTTATACATTTCCTGGGAGTGTGGAGGAAAGAGTTAAAGGCAGAATTTACTTTCTGTGATGTTTCCAGGAGTCCTTTTCCTTATCTGAGTCAAGATTTTCTTTTCCAGGATGATATTTAATTCTTCAAAGATGGGAGTAGTTTTCCTTAAAAAAAAAAATCCAAAGCCAAACCTTTAACAACAACAGAGAGATAATTGGATCAGCTCAGTGCAGCTATGAATGGTGACAGCCAGACCAATGATGATGTAAAATAATCTTTTTCCTCTTCTGTTTGAAGACTGAGTATTCAAGTCATACTTCATTGACAATCAATAAGTTTTTTTACTGCTGTCAGCACTATGGAGCCAACGCAGTGCTGAGAGAGGGAGCTGATAGCTGTACTGAGTCAGACTCTCTTCGGGCAACACTCAATTAATTTCTGAGCCCAGAATGATTCTATTACACTGAGAGATGAAATAAGGAACCCTGCTAACCTGCTTTCACAGATTTTCATCACATTTTCAGGTTCCTTGTCAGCTTTTCCCACCTTGGATGGTCAAATAATCACAAACTGAGCTCAGTAACTTCTCTTGTCTGACACACAACCTTCCTGAAAGATGTCCAGCCTTGATCTGATGACATCAAGCTTTGGAGTATTCACCATTTCCCAGTGTAAAGCATTCCAGTGACTAATCACCCATGCTCCTAACAATTTGTTTCACTAACTCAGGATGGTTTTAAAGCATTTTTTTTTTCCCCTGATTCCCCAGCCTATCACAAAACCAGGGCAAATAATCTGAAATAGCCTAGCATTCTTGAGGATCCTGACTGGAAATTTCTCAGACATCTGAAATTTTACATTTGAGGCCAAATGTATCATTTATAAACTGTCAGCTACTTAGCTAGCTGATTACACTTACAGCTAAGGTTTAATCACTTCTATTCTTGCTCAGAGGCACAAAAAGTTGCATCAGATAAGTACCCTAGGAAATGTTTAAATGGTCCTAATGCATATGATCAGAACTGCCCCACTTGCAGACAAAGATAATCTAGCTGTCATGTACTAATGAACTGTAACCTGGAATTCTGCTTGATCCTCTCACCCTTGGCCAAAAGAATCCTAGGAGGGACGTGACGTCTGTTGAAATCTTGTTTTGAGAACTGGACATTCAGATATCTTCCAGAACTGCTCTCAAGGTTGTATTGTACTCACAATAAAATTGTCTCCGAGAATTTAGAAAAACTTAATGATAGAGGATTACTGCCCAGGTTCTGCTGTGAAAGAAAAACCAAATCCCAAACATCCAAGCTGCAGAGGCATTTCATACCCCTTGCAAAGAATCCATTTATACATGGTCTTCACTCCTACAGTGTGAAACACACTGTTTTTTTAAATCTCACAGCACTTCTACAGGGCTACTATTTGCTTTAAATTAAGCATATACTTTTGGTTCATTACCTTTTCCATTATCTGTGTAATCAAATGTGGTCGATTTTAGTGTTTGTTTGCCTGAAAGTGTCATTAGGTTTTTATTAAAAGAAGCGTTTTCCATTCATTTTATTTTATTTCATCCCAGGGGAAGCAACATTTGGAACCACCCAGGAAATCATAGTATAACAAGCATTAGAGTTGCCATCTTTGAGAACATAAAGAGAAGCTGATGCAGGAGGGAGAAAAAATGACTGTGATGAGCTGTCCTGTAGTGCAGTTTGTAACATGTACCCTGTCCCCTTGAAAGAGTAATTCTTGTGTTTCTCTAAATCACAGAATCACAGAATGTTGAGGGTTGGAAGGGACCTTAAAATATCATCTACTCTAATCCCCCTGCCAGAGCAGGATCACCGAGGGCAGCCCACACAGGAACAGATCCAGGTGGGGCTGGAAAGTCTCCAGAGCAGGAGACTCCACAGCCTCTCTGGGCAGCCTGGGCCAGGTTCTGGCACCCTCACAGTGAATAAGTTGTTTCTCATATTTATGTGGAACCTCCTGTGTTACAACTGCACCCGTTGCCCTGTGTCCTGTCACTGGATGTCCCTGAGCAAAGCTTGGCTCCATCCTCCTGCACTCGCCCTTTCCATATGGATAACCATTCAGGACTCACCCTCAGGTTCCTCCCAGCTCCAGAGCCCCAGCTCCCTCATCCTCTCCTCAGCAGGGAGATGTTCCTCTCACTCCAGCATCTCTGGGGCTCTGCACTGGACTCTCTCCAGCAGTTCCCTGTCCTGCTGGAGCTGAGGGGCCCAGCACTGGACACAACACTCCAGATGTGGCCTCAGCAGGGCAGAGCAGAGGGGCAGGAGACCCTCTCTGCACCTACTGACCACAACCCTTCAGGTGCCCCCCAGGGTGCCATTGGCCTTCCTGGCCCCCAGGGCCCATTGCTGGCTCATGGGCATCCTGCTGCCACCAGCACCGCCAAGGCCCTTTCCCCTGGGCTGCTTTCCCACAGCTCAGTCCCAACCTGTGCTGGTGCCTGGGGTTGTTGTTTCCCAGCTGCCAGACTCTGCCCTTGCCCTTGTATTTCACTGAATTTCTCCCTGTCCAGCTCTCCAGCCTGCCCAGGTCTCTCTGGATGGCAGCTCAGCTCTGGTTTGCCAGCCACTCCTCCCAGTTTGGTGTTGTCAGCAAACTGGCTGACAGTGCCTCCATGCCCTCATCCCAATCGTTAATAAATATATTGAATAATACTGGTTGAAATGAAATGAAAACCCAGGGAACTATGAGTTCATATCAAACAAACAGACATTAAAAGCACTGGAAGTCACTGAAAAGGAGTGAAAACGAGTTCACATTTAAATTCCCACCTGCCAGTCCTGGCATGCCAGGCAGGGAAGCAGCAGGGTGCCACCCTCCCATCACTCATCTCTGTGCCAGCTCCCCTGATGTGCAGGGAGGCTTGAGACTTTACAGCTATGCCACAAAACAGCAAGAGGAGCTTCCCGTTTGGAATGAAATGATCCAAGAGCAAATTCTAAGGGATTTTCCTGTCCCCTGGGGCTGTGGGTTTATTCTGCTGGCTGGACTACCTGCTGTGTCAGGGAAGTTCCATGGGAGGAGCCACCACCTCTGAATGCAGCTGGCATATGACATTTGCCTGCTTTACATAAAGGAGAGAAAACACTTTCACTGGTTAAAATGTCAAAACAGCTTTAGATGGGAGTAAAATAATTTGGCAGGGGGAAAGTTATGAGCTTGGGAGAGGAAGGGTGACCAGTGAGAGGTGCTCCATGCAGCCAGCAGGCCAGAAAACAACACCTTGGAGAGAAATCTGAATGGGAGCGGTTTCAATGAGTAACTCACCATCTCTGGCAGGGCAGCTAAGAAAGAAGTCACACCTCCCCAAGCAGGGCTGTCTTGCACACTGGAGCAACTCTGTTTGCAGTGCTGTTTTGCAAGCACATGCATCGCCTGTATGCCAAAGGAATCAACCAGCAGCTGTTTTTCTAGGTGTTTGTGAGCTGCCTGCCCTGAGAAGTACCAATTATCATTGTATAATAGGGAATTCTGGGGTGTCTAACAACTGTTGGACTGATGAGTGCATCTTATCAGATGTTTCGAAGTACAAGACCCAGACTTGGGCACAAAGGTTTGACCTCAGGCATCAGGATCATCAAGCCCAAATAATTACTGCCTTTGCCCACTGATGCTGATGAAAAGTAATCTGCCATTTACAAAGAGTGCAAGAGTTTTGGCAGCACCAGTAATGACACTGCAACCTTGTATTTGCAATCCAAGCCTGATGAGCCTGGCTTTGGGAGTGTCAGTTAAGACACAAGACCAAGCAGAAATGGTAGGAAGTGTAGAACTGTATTTAGCAACACACAAAAGGGGTGAATTCAGCAAACCACCAAAAAGTCCAACTGAAGGTAATGCCTGAGTGTGGTTCTCATCACCCTTAGAAAGCAGAGGCAACTGGAGTCTGTCTTGGAGGAAAACACCCCCATTAGTGGGATGTGCTCCCTGCAGAGAGCTCCTGGGTATGGACTATGTGGCTGTCATTTCAAAGGATCCTCCTGCTACAGAGCACTTGCCTGCTTAATGCTGAGCACTCTGGCTGAAGAAAGTCTCTCACCCAGCTCTGCAAAGCACACACCAGTTATTATTGATGCTGCACTATTTCTACTTGCTTAACACAGAACATGCTTGATCTCAGATGCTGCTCTGAGGTGGCAAATATGGAAAAAGTGTATTTTTTCTCTCCCTATTATTTTTGGGTTTTTAACTTACAGATGAGATGTGCTAAGGTTTGCATTTGATACCTGCTGAGTGGTTGCATTTCAGCAATAGAAATTATCATTATCCATTATCACAGGTGCTGATTGCAGCTAATGATGTTATATAGCCTATCAATGACTTGCTAGATGGTTTCTTCTGGCCTGAAATTCTCTACATAGTTTGAATTGTTTTGTCTCCTTCCCTATTAAGAGGGAATTTCATCTTCAAGTCTTCAAAGCACACATTTCCTAACCACTTCTGGCTGCACCTCAGCCAAAAGTCAGGCCTTTGGTCATTTTTGTTCTTAGTGGTATCTGTACCTCCCATGGCACCTATAGGTTGTGCTGCCACAACACCATGAAAGGAGAGCATGGCAGTGCAACTGGGCTCCCTCTGCCAGCTCTGCAGCCACAGAGGAACCCGGCCCAGGGGGACCCTACATCTGTGTGCCAGGTGGTGCAGATGTGAGGGGACACAAGGCATGTTGGAGCATCCAAGGCAGAGTTTCCAGAAATGAATGTTCTCATTGATCTTGCCCTGCCAAGCAAGCTGATAAACAGCATTATGCTTTGCCTTTCCAAGCTACAGCACAAGCTCCTGTAAGATTGCCCCCACTTGAAGCAACACAGAAGAAGAAGGAGGAGGTGGGATCACAGCTGGCAATGGTGGGAATGCTCAGCAGTTCATTTTACCAAAGCTTAGTGAAGCCAGTGGGGCTGAGTAAAATTTAGTTTTGTCATTAGGAAACACAACAATGTGAGGAGCAGTTAAAAACCAGTGGTTACACTGAATTACCGAGTGCCAGGGAGAAACATTCTGAAACAAAATAGTTTCTTCTGAAACAAAACATACAGGGAATGTTAAAATAAAATATACATGCACCAAAATACAAGATAGCTGGTGATTTTCAAAGGGTTTCAAAGAATACCAAGAAAACGCTACTACAGCCCCTCTGAAGTTGACATTAGTGTGAAGGAATGCCTTACTAGAAGGCAACTCTCTAAACAAGAATTTGTTGTTTTTCTTATATCCTTGGAAAAAAAACGATTGTATTTAATATTTTACATATATTCTTTATTATTTTTAATCACATTAAAATGTTTCGGTTTTGAATGTTCCATCATTTTTGTGTTCCTTAAGCTATGTGCTGGTATCTAGCCTTGGGACAAGTCATCTTAGTTCTTTACAATTGGCTTTGTGGCCAGCACAATAAGTCTGCCCACAAGACTTTCCACTGCCTGAAGAGTTCACACTGGTGACCTTTTCAGGAGAAACAAGCAGTGGTTCCTAATTTAGGGACAGAAGTGACAAATGCTGTGGGAGATGAGCCCTGTTCAGTGCAGTTTAGAGCAGGCATGTCCCTGTTATTTTGGAATTCACGCTAATGTACAAAATAAAGTGGGGGAGGAAGCACTCCTTTTTGTGAACTCTTTTTCTCCAAATCTCTGGAGCTGAAAATCCAAGTGATTTAGACTGCTCACTTTAAAAATACTGCTGGAGAAGGAGCAGAAAGAGGAGGAGGAGAACTAGATCTGAACAAAGAATTCATTGCAAATAATTTATCTAGAGGGTCTGGCTTATCCTGTTTGTGAGCTTTTGGCAAACAAGTTATGAGATTTTTAAAAGCCTCTATTCAAAATGGAACTTTAATTCAATGATTTTAAGAAAATTTGTTCTGTACAAATGTCAACAAATGATTGCTTAGATTTGATTCTATGGGATCTCTGCAATTCTGCAGATCTGAGATTAGGTCTCTTTAGGTCTGGCTAGAGATTTGCAGCTCCTTTCACTGAGCCCAGGTTAGGCAAAAATAAATATTATTGCCTTATATTTATGTATTGTCAGCATATGTGAATTTAAAATTGTCTTTCCATCAACACTACCTTAAAAAAATGTACTGTTTCAGTACAGACTGCTACTAATTAACTATTTGTTAAGCTATTAACATAGAATAAATGCAGAAGCCACAAAAGAAAGTGAACACAGTTAACCCCCTCTTTTTATTTACTCAAGATAATTTTTAGATACTCAGGCAGTTCCAGTGATAAAAATGAGAGCACATTATTTCTGGAAGATGTCATTCATGGATGCCCAGCACTGAAAAACTGACATTGCTGCTGCAAGAGCCTTCAGCCTGTGGGATCACTCTGTGGGCTGAACAATCTGACACCAACAGTGGGAGCTGCCAGCTTAGCAAAGTCACTCTGCATGTCCTAGGAGGGAAGGAAACCATCAAGTCTTATAAAACAGATGCTTTAAAATCATAGAATTTAGAAATTTCAGCATTACCTACACAATTAGCAATGTGTTAGACATGCTGGAATTACATTTATCAATGAGGAAAATCTTGCACCAAAGGAATCACAAGTTTGCACAGAAATGGGCATTTCTTCCTCTGCAGTTAGAAAACTACATTTGGAGATTTCCAGTTTGACTTATTTGGATAAAAGGAATAACATCCATTCAACAAAGCCCTTTGGATTAATGACTGGTTTGGGTTTGGTATTTTTTGTCTAATGAATGATTTTTTTTAAATCATATTTTATTCTATGCAGATTGAAAGGCTTCAGCTTTTTCATCACTAGCTGAGAAATGTGGATTCTTAAATCCTTCACTATTTGTTCATTATTTGGGCTCCATGCCTATCAATCCCTCAACTGCAATGACAGGTACATAAATGTATTAAAAGAACAAGGACTAGATTCTCAGACACTGGAAAAATAATAACTCTGTTTGACCTCTGACTTTTGATACCTGCAAAGCAAAATGCTCTCCTCAGTTCTCCAGCTGTCTCTCTCAAATGTAGGGCTTGAAGGCCATGAAATAACTCCAGACACACAGGAAGCAAAACTCCTTTGCAATAACAGCCTGCTATCTTGCAGCCATGAATTTTCCACTTCACACACCCTTACGTGAGGAGACCTGTTAAAATCCTGTTTTGCTCTTCATACAAACGACTTCAGTTTTCCTGGGAAAAGACAGCATCCTAGATGAACAAAGCTCCCTGGCTGAGCCCTCGGTGACTGTAAGAGCCAGTGGGAGGAAGGAGCCAAACGCTCTCACACAATCCTACCAGGCTACTGAACCAATGCACTAGGGGAACTGGCCAGGGAACCAGGGGGTTTCACCCTCCCGTTCACACCCTCCTCCTGAAGATTTATGGAAAAGAGGTTCGAGGTATAAAAAGAAGCCTCCAAAGGACAAAAAGGAAAGATTACCCAACACAATCTGACTGACAGCTTTACAGTGCAGCACACACCGTGAGTGTGGAGAGAGGAAGGCGCTGATGTTTGGCGCCTCTCAGCTTTGTGTTAGCAGCCGAACTGGCACCTCTCAGCACAGCAGCACTGCTTGCTGCTCACTCAAGGGGGGATGGCTGGACCCGAAGGGTCTGCACCAGCCCCTAGAGAGCCAGGGTTCCGCTGGTGCGCTGGCTGCACACACAGGCACTGCCAGAATGGGGGGCGAAAAAAAGCCCCAAACGTTGCTGAAAGCAAAATAGAGCCTGGGAAATCTGAGAGCTGGGTGGATCCCTGAACCAAAACTGCGTTCGGGATGAAGGGCTTATGAAAATCGGCTGAATTATCACCACAGAGGTCTGCGAGGACAACCGCTTTGCGAGGGCTCCCGCACGCCGTGCGGAGGTTGCTGCCTTCTTGTGGTGAGCTGCGCAAAACACGAGCTGGAGGAAGCCCAAGAGCGCAGTGCAGCCGAGTCTTATTTTGAAAGACCTGCCTCTTCCAGATTCCCTTGCCCTTAACATTATCCCATTTTTATGTCTTGTGTTAAAAAAAAAAAAAAAAAAAAGACTGTCTCCAATGCTAAAATCGGTCACAGGGACCTCACGGGTTTTGTTGTTGCTCCATGGACAGTACCCCACCCAGGTTCCTCCTCACCCCAAAAACAGCTAAGGAGAAAGAATCGAGTGATGCCAAGGTATCAAAGCAAGCGAAATGACGAGGATTCTGGAAGAAAAAGGGTGTGGACATCTGTTGGTTACTGAAGTGCTGTCCTGCTGCCAGGGCAAACAGACAGAAGGGGGAAGTGGATGAGGGGAGTTTCTCTGCCGGAGCTCCCTGCCTGCCACAACTGCTCTCGGAGATAAGCAGCGGATCAAGGGAGATAGCACGCTTGGCTCGGCTCTGCCGGGCTCTGCGGGGCTCTGCTGTGCTCCACGGAGCCTGGCCAAGCTGAGCGCACGCAGAGCTCCCTGCGTGGGGTAACCCCACCGGCAGCCAGACACCCCAGAGACCAGGGAATGTAGGGGGAAAAAAAAGGCAAGAAAAAAAAAAAAAAAAGAAAGAAAAAAAACCCCCACCAAACAGTTTTTCCCACATGGACTCTAGCGATGAGATTTTTCACAAACATCCTGGCCTCACTTGGACCATCTGAGCTTCTCTGAAGACAAGCGCATCTCGGCTGGTCTGGCCCGAGGTGCCCCAAGGCATCACTGCCACCTCGCACTTCTGGCTCATTGCATCACCGGACCTGCCTTCACAGCGCAGCTCACAGGCGTGCCCAGTTGCCCTTGGGGAGACCTTCACCCTCTCCTGTCTCCAGTGGTATTCTTCTGCTGAAACTGGGGTTTTCGGGTTTTTTTTCTTTGTGAAAGATCAAAGGCAGCGAGAATAAACATCTTCATCTTTCCCTCGAACGTATCCAGCCTAATATGCGTGGTATTTTTATTGTGGAACGGAGCGATTTGTAAGAAGAAATGAAAATCTCCAGCGTGTCAGCCCATAGGAGCTAATGATGTTTACACAGACATACCACACTGATGGAATAGTCCCAACATCCCCTTCTCGGGGGGGGGTGGGCGGGAGGGCGGGGAGGATGGAGAAAAAAAAAAAAAAGGTGGGTGGTGAGAGAAAAAAATCGGAGCAGAGAGGGGACGGGTGGAGAGAAAGGGAGAGACAAGGGAAAGAGGAGTGACCCAGGCTCCCCTCCCCCGGCTCTTTCCTGCTCAGCAACCTGTACTTGACCCTCCCGAGCCTGGCTCTGCTCAGCCTCCATCCCGCCCCGCCGGAGCCGCAGCGCTGATACCAGGCAGCTGATGCGCTGCCTCATCCAAAACACACACTTGGGGCAGGCGCACACCCACGCTGCACCTCGGGGGGACGGGGGGGGAGGTGGCCGAAGAGATTTCCACAGAAACA
>JAOEGS010002713.1:0-25495 GCA_025447755.1 Corythornis vintsioides | reverse complement strand
ACTTTGGACAGCCCTGTCTGTTCACTGTACCCACATAGGCAAACATCTCCCCAAACTGGAAGGTGACTGTTGTCCTTGGAATTCCACATTTCATCTCCATGAACAGATATATGGCATGTCTTGTCATATTTTTTTTTTGTCTATAGCTAATGCACACCTAAAGTAAAGGTGGCAGGTCCCAACTTGTTGGGGCTATGAATGGTCTGGCAGGAGTAGGTGAGGGATAGCCTGAGAATTCAGGCTTAGCAGCTTCCCTGGGGAAGCAATCCTGAAACATTCACCATTTTTAGTGCTGTTTTTCTGGACCATGGAAAACAAACCCAGCTGGTCAAAGAAAGAAAAAATACCCCAGCTGGGTTATTTTATTATAATGTTTTAATGGAGTAGCAAAATAATGCAATTCAAAAAACAACCTGCAAATAACAGTGACATGCAAACTTTGAAGGTTGAATACACACAGCAGCCCACACTCCCAGCACATCAATTCCTCATCTGCCTCTTCAGATGTCTCATCAGCCATTTCTCAGGGCACACCCCAGCAACACTATTCCCAAGGGCTTCATAAAACAAAAAAAAAAATCCCTGCCTGACAAAACTGCAGCCAAGGCTACAGGAAAACATGGTGGTGAGCACCCAACTAATTGACTAAGTAATTAAGCTTGATTTTATTTCTAGAGTATAAAAAGAGTAAATAATTTATTTTTTTTTTATGTTTATGTGGTTGATCTTCTGCTATAAACCCTAAAGTTCTATAGGGTAAGGTTTCACTTCTAGAGACAGTGTAAAGCATCAAATGTTGCCTGAAATTATATTTTGGGTTTGACTGGAGGGAAAAGCCAAACTAAGTCCTGTGTGGATCCCTTCTCAAAGATAGTTCAAAGTGAAAAAGAAATTATTTACTAGAAATCATTGATGATTCAGTGCCACCTTGAAGGTCTCTCAGAATGAGTCCCAAACATTTAGTGAAGTCCTAAATGAGAAAAGGAATAAAAAAGACTCTTTGGGCATAAAAAGTGTCAGAAGCTGTGTGAAATAGTTCAATTAGCAGTTACAAGAAGAAAAATATTCAACAGAATTTCACCAAACTCACCCCAGGATGGGTGGCAGTAGAAGGGGGTGAAGTTCTGTTGCAAACTCTGGAGGAGATCTGAGTGGACAACAGATATCTTCAGTTGTTGGACAGCAACTAAATCCATACTATAAGATGGTAAGCGAGTAGAGTTCTTTGGAGTGCAAAGGTGGCTTTTGTAAAGATGCTGAAAGAACAAAAATCATTGTTATGGGGGCTAGAGAGGGCCTGAAGGGGCCCAAGAGACCAAAGAACTCTCAGGGTTGTGATGAGCTCAAAAGGAATGAGATCATGTAGAGATGCCATCAGGGGAATGGGAACTAAGTGTGAGTGCATAGATGGAAAGATGGACTGGAGAAAGATTCTGAGGGGAGAAGGGAGGATTTCATCAGACTACAGAGGTTCTCAAGAACCAGGCACTCAACAGAGCTGTCCTAGACTGCATGTAGGGCAAGGAGGGTGTTCTAAAGAAAGTTTGGGTCACAAAAGGTTCTAGGGAGCAAGAAGGGCTCCAAGTGTATTACAGAGCACAAAGAGGGCAGTGATGTGTGGAAACAAACTTGACACCCCTTGAAAGGTTCTAAAGCAGGAGTGTTTATTGCAACGTTGGGTGCCAGGGGGATGGCTCCTACTGACTTGCACACACAAGAGGTAAGTAAACAAGTATTTCTCATGCTAAGGCATACGTATTCATAAACACAATGTGCATTTATCATTATGGGCCCCAGAATAGGGCTGCATTACAGTCATCAGTTCTGGGAGCTCATTATCAGAGGGTTTCTCCCATTAGTGACTGTGCATTGTTATCTGGCAGAGTCAGCCTCACTTCTTTCTTAAGACAGTACAAATCCAACAATTTTTAGCTTTAGAAACATTCATTAGCATTTGGACAGTTTTTCCACATAGACAATTGAGGCCTAGCAGCTTTGATGGGGAAGCTATCCTGAGACATTTGTGATTTATTTTTTTTTAGGGCTGATTTTTTTCTGAGAGGAAAAAAAATGGCCATTTTTTTTCAAATGACATCTCCTGTAGCCAAAAGTAAAGGGCTCAAGTCCCAGCTTGTTGGGGCTGTCAATAGAGTGGAATGAGTAGGTGAGGGATAGCCTGAGAATTCAGGCCTAGCAGCTTTCTTGGGGAAGCAATCCTGAGATGTTTGTAATATTTAGGGCTCTTTATTTCCAAGTAAAATAATGCCTGTTTTTCTGAACAACCACTCCTGTAGCTTAAAGTAAAGGTGAAGTACTTGGAAATCTGACCAAAGACCTTTATCTGTCTTCTGGGATAATAGTTATAATCTCTCTTAGACTCCACGCTGAGAAATATTGCAGCTTAAATCCATTTTCCACTCCTGTCTGAAATTTCCAATGCTGATTTTCAGCTAAATCCATGCAGTACCTCCTGAACAGCATCAGCCCAGGGCAACCACCTGCTTTATCTCTGTGTCTGCTCAGTTATCACCACCCCTGGGCCCTGACTATTCCAGACCGTCCTTTCTCAACCCTTTAAGTGATGGCATCACAGATTACAGTTTTGCTGCTCCTGAAGTTGGAAGATGTTGCTCTTGCCCATGGAAATGGTTGGCACATTGGCTTCATGAAAACTCCTATGACAATGTTTCTGATGAAATAGGGACTAATGACCTGTTCCACTTTCCCCTGCCCTCCAGCCTGACTGAGGGGCCTGGTCATCAGTCACCAGTCTCCTCTGATCCCTGCACAGCACAGACCATGGCATGTTCAATGGGAGGGGGTCTTTCTGCAAACCCAGTCCATGGGAGGAGATGGGGATTTGGTCCAGAGCAGTTCCTGTCAGACAGCAAGCAGCAGAGAAATGCTGTTTGACAGGATTCTGAACTAACTTGATAGAAAGTGTTTCACTCTGAATGAAGAAATCAAAAGACCTGATACAGGTCAAATACTCTATCCCCAGCCCCAGGGAAAGCTGAATGTCTTATCAGAAAATTGAAAACAGGTATTGGAATCACATCTCCCAGTGGAAAAACATTTGACAGAAAATTCCTAAGCAGGTCCTGCAAGAGGCTTTGTGGACTCCAGCCAAGAAAATGCCACAGAGAGAGCAGACTGGTTAGTGCTCACACTTGTTGACAGCACAGTCCTGCCCGACTCTGACAAGTGTTTTACTACTGCCCCTTCCTGCTGGAAGTGTTGCCAACATCTGCTGCTGGATTTCAGTCCTGCATAAAGGAGGAGAGAGGGTTTCATACTTACCAGGGAAAATTGGGATGACATACAGGTCATTTAATCCTGTGCTGTACAGGAGTGAGCTGTGGATTCCCCACTGAGCCTTCTGAAGGGTACACTGAATGGGGCAGGAAGGCAAAGGACCTTTTGTTCCACACTAGGGAAAAATTATTCTTATCAGGGTGCTTCTTAATTATCTTGTTTCTCAGAGCAGCTCACTTGTGAGGCCAGATGGAAATCACATGTGATTTGCTCCTGAGCAGAACATGTTCCTCCCTTTGGGTTTCATTAAAAGGTGAGTGATGACATCTTCTGCAAAGATTTTTGTTTTGTTTTGTTTTAACTGAAGCTTAAGGTTTTCCATTTGTCATGAGACTAAAAAGAGCTCTGGATTCCTGGTGATGTGCTCTAACATGGTTGTTGGTACTGAAGCAGAGACCTGGGCAAAATGCTTCAAAGGGAAAGGATTGTTCAGGCAGGTAAACCAAGGAAAGGGCATTGGAGGGCTCTTCCAGGTTATATATTAATATTTGGACCACATTGTTGTTGTCATCAACAATCCTCGTTGTTGTCATACTTGTGCCTGCTGAGGAGAAAGTTTGTCAGGAGCTTTCATAGAAAAAGGGAGCTTGACTCTCTAGAGAAGTGTTTTGATTATCCTGTGCAGGACTGGGGTCTGAGACTTATGGCCAGGAGCTGGATGATATTGTGCATTGGGACTTCCTAAAAGATAGAGCCTTGATTAAAAGAGAGAAACAGAACTAGACACTGATACAAAAGGTAGCAACCCACTCCAGACTGGTCTTGAACACATCCAGTGATGGAGCATCAACAGTTTCCCTTGACAACCTTTTCCAGTGTCTCACCAATTTCAGAGTGAAGAACTTCTTCCTAATTTCTAATCTAAATCTCCCCTTTTCCACTTTGAAGCCATTACCCCTCATTCTATCACTACAAGCCCTTGTCAGAAGTCAAAGAAAAAAGATTCTCTTCTGTCCTAATGATTTTCTGCCAACAGAGCTTCTTCTCTCCCCTCTAGAAATGTTTTATTATATGGGAGCTATGAAGAGGGCAACATTAAGGAGGGAGTGCATCTGTCTGGTGATGTCATGTGCTGAGGTGCTTCTTGTTACAGGGCTGACCACGACAAGTCCTTGCATTGCTGAGGTAGAATCTGTGTTTACTCTGATCCACACTCCATCATCTGTCACTAATTAATCTACCATTACTGTAAAGTGTTAGTGATCCTTGCCCTGCCAAAATGCATTTCTCCCTCAGCTACACTTTAGCCAGTGTAAGCAGAATCACATTGGCACAGTGATTAAGGATTATGAAGAGGAGACATTATCATCTCTGAATAATTTAATGAATGCACACTTAACATGAATTGCAGCTGTAAAATCAATCTGGCTGTATGTTGGGAAAGAATTCTTTGTTATCACATTTATGGCTTCTTTACTGCTTTATGATAGCTCCAGGTAGGGCTATCATAAAGGTTTAAAAATATTATCATAATTCACCACCAAAAAGAGTTGTTAATGCAGAATTAGTGACACTTTTCTGTGATGCTTTTGACTTGTTCAGATACAGATTTCTGATAAAAGAATCAATGCACCCAAGACCCCTGAATCACAGAGCTCCCTGATACGGGACAGGGATGTGAGTGGAGCTGCAGACTGGTCCTGAAAACAAAAAGTGACCAGAGCTCAGCAAGGCATCATTTACAGTTCATTCATCAAACCAAAACCAATTGCACTAATAACACTTTTTTTCCGATCCCAGCCACAGCAAGGCAAACCCTTTTTTTCTTTGCTAAAGGTGGAAAAAAAAAAAGGAAAAGTCAGTGTAGCTCAGCCAATATTTTTGTCTCTTCTGAAAGGAAACTGCATTTAGGCTTTTCTTTTAACATCTTGAACCCCTAAATCTGGTTTGCAGACTGGATTAGCTCAAGATCCCAGTGTCCTCTGGTTGCCAGGGGCACCTGTAGGCAGCAGCAAGTTAAAGATGATCTGGAGAGAGGCATTGGGATCTATGGCAATGGCATGGAGCAGCTTGCTGTGCTCTGGTGTCTTGTGCAGACCAGTGATACTGCACCAGCTTCTGCTGACAGTAGCCAGCCTCAGAGAACACAAGTTCTTCCATCCAGCTCCTGTGTCTTCATATCATGAAGCAATCTGCATACTTCATGCATACTTCACATTGCTCTCAAGTCCTGTGGCCTACAGTGTGTCCTGGAATATCTATCATCTCACCCAACACCTGAGCTCCTGCACCCCCCAGTACACAAAACCAGCCTCCTGACATGCCCCATAGAGTGACACTGCAGAAAAATGAAACCAGAACTCATTCCAGGCAGAAACTTACCCTAATTCATGGATGGTCTTGGTGGTTCTTTGGTTCCCAAAGCTAAATTCATACAACTACTTCCACTCATCCCTCTTATCTGTCCTGCCCCCCCTTTATAGACAACTCATACAGCTGACTTTCCTTACTGAGAGTGTTCCCAGATTTGTGATGGTTTAGATCTGCCTGTGTCTGGCTTTATATACACTAACAACTGTTTTCTTCTCATCCATCTCATCAAAGCAAAACCCCAAATGCAAAGCTCATCTCCTTCCAAACCTACTCCCCCATGGATGGCCCCAGATGGTGCCTGACAATAAGAAGCAACTTTCCTCCATCCTTATTATACACAGGAATCCCTGGAGGTGACTTGAAAAATCAGGAGCTGCTGCTGGCAGGCACTTCCTAGGCATAATAAAGCACAGGAGGGTAGGAGGCTTTTTCTGTAGCTGTTGTCACAGAGCCCTCAGCACTGCTCCTGTGCAGTAAGTAGGAAAACTGACAGCTCAATGGCTCTGGAAACATTATTCTTGATTAGCAAAGCAGGCAGTGTTTATTGCTGGGCTGTGTCTAGCATGGTATGTCAGTGAGAACACACAGGGCTCTTGTTAGCACTAGGCAGTCATCTGCCACATGGATTGGCTTTGCAAGCTGTTTAGAGGGATTGTACAGTCAGCTTGCTTGCTGCTAAAAAGGGCTTGAGACCTTTGCAGTCCAGCTTCTGTGCTGCATGGGCACAGCTGCAGCAGTCCAGCTTCTGTACTCAATCCTGAGACAACAGCAGGGCTCTCATCAATCACAAACCCCACCTAAACAGGAGCATGGATGTGTCTGCAACATGCCAACCTAGACAGGCAAAGAGAGCAGAAGAGATCAGTTGGTCCACATAGCCAGGGTCTGGCTATGGTAAGGGATTACAGGAAATTAGAGAAGAAACTGCTCTGGTCTTCAAGCTCTAATTAAACTTCTGATTCAAAATGCTCCTCTTAAAAGCAGTTCTGTAGTAGTGACTGTAGTACCCTCTAATTCAGTATCTTTCTAGGAGGAAGAAACCAGCAAAGTCTATTGCAATGTAAACACTGTTTTTAAAGAGAGAAACTACATAAAAATAATGAAATATTTTTAGAAGAAGCAAAAAGGAACAACTCAGGGGTAAGAAATATCTATCAGTGGCATGAAAATTGTTTAAAGACAGAGGCAACATATATCACTTGATAAGCAGACCACAGCCAGCAAAATGACCAAAGAACATTTTGATTTTCAAAGATCAGGAAGTAGTAGAGCTCTAGCAAGAGCCAAAAAGAGACTTGGAGGAATAACTTGCTAAAGGCACCATAAACTACTAATAAATCCCTTTTAAATGCATGAAGAACAGATCATCATCCAGAAAATGCAGCACCAGTAGCTGACCAAGGTATAAAAGCAGTTAGGAAGAGAAGAATTAAAGCTAACTAAAGATACTTAGGGATGTGCTCACCCATCCTGATGACAGAAGAAACAGAGAACTATCTGTGACTTGGGATTCAGTAGAAGAGGCTTTTAAACACCTCAGCAAGGTGAAAAGTAGCAGATCAGCAGAGAAAGGAAGAATTTACCTAAGAAACTGCTGAATTACTAGCCGTGGAGTTGAGAATCTTACAAAAGTTACCAGTGAAAAAGCACTACATAATTTCTGTTTAAATATGAGGAGCTGCAGATCAGCACACTTGATCTCACCATGGGCAATCAGTAGAGCTGACAATGAAGAACAGGATTAGCAGAGAAGTGATAAACATGATACAATGGCAAAAAGCTTCAACACAGAGAAATCAGCTGGAGGATTCTGGAGGAATCAATGAATAATCAAATAAGGACTGAGATTCTCAATAAACCTTTAACAAGATGCTTCAGTGAAGCAATGGGATAAGAGGGAAATCCCTTGCATGGGCTAAAACCTCATTAGAAGAGGAAGCAATGGGCTGGAATAAATGGAAGGATGTCCCAGGGCTCTGTGCAGTGACTTGGACTCTTCAGCATATTCATAATGGAGCTGGAGAAGTGACTGTATAATAAAGGGCCATAGTCTGCAGATACTTTATTATTCATGGGGATAGAAAAGAAAATTTACTGAAGGCAGTTGTGGAAGGACCTAATTGTACTGAATGACTGTGCAATAAAGTAGAAAGTGTAATTCAAACAGCTTAATAGAAAGTCATGCCCTGAGGAAAAAGCAGGCACAGCAATGGCCTTTGAACTACCTCCCAGCATTAAGGGGAGTCAGTTGAACAGCTCAGGGCTCTAGAGTGGGCAAAAAAAAAAACCCCAACCTGCCGAGTGTGTGGAGTTATCAATGAAGGAGAAGAAATAGAAAACACTATTTTGCTACTAAAGAAAGCCATAGTGCTCCTGCATGTCACTGCTGCCTGATCAAGGAAAGGTGTGGTAGAGCTAGAAAGGGTTCAGAAAAGGATGAGCAGAAGGGGCCCATAATTTGGATCAAACAGATCAAGATTAAAATCTTAATAATAAAAAAAAACCCAACCTGAAAAGCAGTCTTTAGACTAAAATCTTAAAAAGAGATGACTGAGAAGGAATA
This sequence comes from Corythornis vintsioides, assembly GCA_025447755.1. Classification (NCBI taxonomy): domain Eukaryota; kingdom Metazoa; phylum Chordata; class Aves; order Coraciiformes; family Alcedinidae; genus Corythornis; species Corythornis vintsioides. The sequence goes on along the minus strand of JAOEGS010002713.1, from coordinate 17,304 downwards.
TGAGAGATAATAAAAAGATGCAGCATAGAGAAGCTCAAGAGGAAAGACTCAGTGTTTGTCAGCCTAAAACAGTCTGTTGTCTTCAAATTAAATAGGTAGCAAGTTCAAAACAATTAAGATACTCTGATTCTTCATATTATGTGCAATTAACTGTGGAACTCCATATTTCATGTCACTAATCCTAAGATATCACAAAAATTTAGGCCACGTGAACATTTTACCCGTGTTCAGCCCATGAGGTCACCGCCCCAGAGCAGATATGCCAGCCAACCCAGCAACTCCCACCTTGCTCTGAGGTGCTTGAGGAGCTACAGAGGCCTTTGGAAATGAGACACCTCTGTGGTGAGAAGGTTTCAGAGTCCAAAATACTTGTGGGTCCAGTGTGGATGCCCATAGGCAACATCTGGATGAAGCTTTTTCTTCTGCTGATGAACATCTGGTGAAGAGCTCAGTGTTGGTTTATGGTTGAGTGTAGGTTTAAAGGTAATTAATGTGGATTAACTGCCTTAAAGGGGATAAAAGGCTCCTGCACAGGTCTCTTTGGCACTTCTGGGAAGACAATAAGCAGAAAGGGAGTTTCAATTCAAAAGTAAAGGCACTATCTTGATAAGTAAAGGCTGTATGAAAAAGGTGTGGTAACTGCTGTCAACAAAGACCTCCAGGCCAACCTAAACAAGCATCTGGCACAGGTGGCCTTGGGAGACTTGGTCTCATCCTACCCTTATGACCTGCAGCACCTTCAAACCAGCAATTAGTGAGCTCCATCAGCCAACCCCTGTGCAAAGCAACCCAAACAATGACAGTTGTCACCAGGCACGGAATGAAAGCCAGTGGTCCAAAAGCTGAAAACAAGGCAAAGCCTTCAGCTGAAGCTCTTGGTCCCCAGTAAACAGAAGCAGAGGTGAAGGGAGGTCTTTCCTTTGGAACCAGAGCCTGGCCCCTGGGTGACAGCAAATAGAAACCCCCTGAAATGGCTTCCTCAGCCTGAACATTTTGTTCATTGAAACAATCAGTCAAACCCATGTCCCTGTGCCAGCACCTCTTGGTTTTTAGGATAGCTGAATCAGCAGAGGTGCTTCAGGTCGTAACAGCACGACCCAGCACTGGCAAAGAACATCACAAAAGCTTCATTAGCAGACATTTGGTGGCAATGCTGAGACATCTTCCACAACCTCCTGCAGCACAGTGGGTTCTGTGCCAAGCCAAGGGGGCAGGCAGAGTCCAGCCTGCACCTCCCAGCTCCAATACAGAGCTTATTTGGGAGACGTTAGGGAAGGATTCCTGGGCTCCCACTTCTGCTCTGCCAGGAGGTCTTTATGCAACCCTGGGTAGGCTTCCTTATGCAGGCAGTTTGTCCCCACAAGATCAGGGCTGGGGTTCATGTCCCATGCAGAGCCCTGGGGAAGTGATGATGCTATCACATCGGATTGTTACACACCCCAGGGCAGAGTGGGATGAGCTCTCCTCCAGCCTTAGTGGAGCTCAGTGCTGGGACGAGTTCATCTCTGGCCAAGACAGGATTGTGGTTTGTCACACCCATAAAAACAGGAGGCCCATTGCATGGGGCAGGTTTGTGTATTTGGTGCTGATGTCCCACACACCTCTCTCTGTTTGCTGGTGTCATGAGCAATACTTTCTAGCCATTCACAGAGACACTGGACTAGATAGTCTTCAGGAGTTGTTTGCAACATTTTCTTCCCCTCTGGGAACTGGTGTCTGTATTAACACCTCCATACTGGCTTGCACAAGCCCACCTCTTCTAGCACAGCAGTTTGCTATTCACTCTTCACTTCAGAGGTGGCACTAGGCATCCATCTTCTTGCTGTCCTCTCCCAGCTCAACAGAGACTGCATTTTGGTTTGGGTTTGTTGGTTTTTTTCCCCTTGTTTAACCAAATAAGAGAGTCAGAAGCAGTCATCATTTGTGCTTGTTAGAGATGGGAAGCCATCCTTCCATCCTGCAGCAAGACCATGTGAATTAATGATTCCCCAGCTAGCTCAGGACACATTCTGCATAATGAAATTAAGTTGCTGGGATGCTTGGAGTACACATGCACACACAATTTCATCAGCTGCAGGGCATGAAATGGCAGCGTGCCCTCAAAAATACAAAACTTTAAACCAGAAAAACATGAGACACTCTTTCAGTTCCACATTAAGAAACCCCAAGCTGTTTGGATCATGTTTCCTTGCTGATCATGGCCAAAGGGACACATCACATCCCACTTTCAACAGCTCCTAGCCCTTGGCATCTCTCTGAGACCCCAGGGAAATCCTCTTCATCCATTCTGGAACCAGCAGTACCAGGTCTGGGCAGAGCACAGCTGTTTGCCTGAGGTTTTCAGGTGTCTGTTGAAAGCCTGCTGTAGGGGAAGAGGGAGAGAGGGGTGAGCTGAGATGCCAAGCAGTCCATCATGTTGTTGTGGGACTTCCACAAAGACAGACCATCCTCAGACACTACAGGTATTGTCTCCTACATGTATTCCCATCATGAGGGTTAAATGCCAGAGGTTTGGCTGTGCAAACATAAACCAGGCTGATGGGAAAACAGCAGTGTGAAAATCTCCAAGAGCAGCCTCAGAGGTTACAACCCACTTTGGGTGCTGCATTTGAGCTCAGTCTCTTTGCCCTCACCTGGGCTGTTTCTGGGTAATCCACTGATGCCCAACCTGCTCTCCTGCCTGTCAGGCTTTACCCCACACCTGCTTTGCCACTATGGGCTTGTCTGGCGTTAACTGGGCTCTTGGCTGTCCCCAGGTCTGCTCTCTCACGTGGTTTGGGCACTGGGGGACTGCACCCTCCCTGAGGAGGACAAGGTCCTGCCTACGCGGCTGTCACCCTCAGCATCCCTTCCCCTGAGTTCTGCTCTCCCTGACAGCACTCACTCTGCTCATAGATGGCAGAAGAGAGGAAGAGGAGGGTGTGTTTGATCCCAGACGGTAGGGTGGGAGGAGGGGACAGTGCAGCTTTTCTGCATCTTTTCCATAGCTTTGCTCCAGATTTTAGGTTCCCCCAGTTCAGGCAGCTGCAGGGGAGACTGGGAAGGAATGTGCTGCCTCCCATCTGCCTGGGGGAAACCTCGCAGCCATCACAGTGGGCGTTTTTTGCAGATGGCTGCTTTGCTGTTGCTGTCCTTGTCAGTGCCAGCTTGGAAGAAGCCCTCTGCACAGATTTCTCGTGGGAAACCCTCCCTCATGCTGAACGAGGCAGGGTCCTGGGGAAAAACTGCTCCAGCAGTGATCTGAAGCAGCAGAGATCCTTGCCAGGCCGTGTGCCCTGGCAGCGTGCAGCCTGCCATAGCTCCACATTTTCCTTGGCTGGGAGAGGTGACTTTGCAGTCATCTTTGGCTCTTTTACTACGACTTTCTGCGTGCAGCACAGCAAATAGTGTGAGAGTGAGGTGAAGATGAACTCGGCTACAGTATCTGTGGCCATTATTTACAGCAGCTCTGTGCAGCCACAAGGAGCCAGCGTGTGTGACAGATGCGTGGTGCTTTCCACTGTGCTTTGGCAACACTAAGCTTACCTTTGAATGATGTGTTTTTCCTGCAAGAGGGCAAACGATTTATATTCATTTCAGTCCACGTTAACCTTTGCTGACCCCTGCCCAGGATGCCCGCGGGAGGCTGGGGCTGGCAAATGGCTCCTTTCCCTGCAGCCAAGCTGTGGTTAATTAGCCCAAAGTTACCTCCCTGGCCTACTTTGGATGTGACATTTACTCCTCGAGTCTCTTCTGCTGCTGATCTTTAGCTCTAATTAATTTCCTCCCTGCTCACAACACAGCGGCTGCAGCTCCCATTGTCGGGGGAGCCTTTGCCACCCACCAAGCCCTTCCTGCACACTGAAGACACAGTGATCCTCTCCCCATCCATGTGCTATTAATTGGCCTGACTCCCTCTGCACGTTCCAGAAGGTGTTTCTTTGCCATCTGCAAAGCTTGAAGCGATGGCAAATGTTAACGTACAATTAGAATTAGAAAAATTAGAATTAGAAAATTAGGATAGCAATGGGAGTTTTGTCCATGCTGCTTAGATATGAGCAGCTACTGCTGACTAAGAGTCAGGCAGTGGGCACCAAGCACAGGAGACTTGCTTACACTCCCTGATCTGCCAGGGAAATGCCTAAAACTTGTCAGTCACGAATACTCTTAATTGCAGAACGTATCAGAGAAAAGCAATCGTGGCCACTTTGCTGCTACACATCTCAGGAGGTAGGAAGAAATAAGAGACTGGCAAGAAAAATCCCTTGTAGTAGAGGGTGGACCCTGGAGAGGATTGCAGGTCTTCAGAAGCTGAATCAAGTGACTCATCCAGTAGCATGCACTGCCTGCCTTTAAAGTGCTTTGCAGTGTGTGGTGCTGGTATCATGTCCTGAAGATAAAAAGCAGGGAAATCAAATTTCCAGCTAAGGGAAATGAATGTTCCTCCTCCAGAAGAACCCGAGCTCCCTGCATCAAAGCCACCAGGACTTATTTTACTGCCTGTGGATGTGCTCTCTGCCATGCACACTTGGCCCTCCACTCAGCTGTCTCACAGGTGTGTGGGGTTGCCTTTTATAGGTGGTTGGAGGTGTTTTATGGGAGGGAAGAAGGAATCTCCCACAAATTTTGAGCAGCAGATGAACAGAAGCATCCATTAAATCATCTGTAAAGCTGAAGGGAAGTGTGCAGGGAACGCTCTCACAAATCTCCAGGACTGTCATGCTCCACTGTGGTGAGCACCTCATGTATTTACTGAAGTAACTGTTAGGGCTTTGTTTCTGTGGGTTGCATCTTTAAATCTGGGCTGCCTCTCCTAGGAACTCCTGGATTTCCAGCTGCCTTGTGCCTGCAGAGCATGTAAAGACAGGGAGGAGTGAGTCTCATGTGAGGTGAAAGCCTCTGGCTGGAGGAGCCCAGGTTGCTTCTCTCCTGCTGACTCCAGGTGATGGCTCTGTGCATGTCTAAGTCTTAATGACCTCCCAGGCATCAGAAGCTACTTAGTGGGGAGTTGTGAAACCAGCTGAAATACCTGCTAACCATGGGGAGCAGGAGGAGGAGGTCACCTCCTCTGGCACAGTCTCCCTGGACAAGAGGAGCCTTGGTGGGGCCAAGCCAAGCACCTTGCCCATGGAGACCTGCCAGTGTGGGGGTGTGAGGGCAAATCCATGAAACAAATGAGTACTCAAAACAGGGTATAGAAAGGATTTAATTATCCACATCTGAATTTCCTAAGTCTAAGCAGGCAAATGCTCAGATGCATTTGGGGATTCTCTGTGAATTAGGTGTAGATAGGCAAATAATTTGACGAGCTTGATAATTTGGTCAGTTAATGAAGTGACTGCTGCAGACCTGTACTAAAGATGAAAATGCTGTGCCTGTCATAGATCTTTGATAGAAAATAGATCTTTTTAGGAAACTAGAGCTCTAGCTGGGATGTCTACCTGGGTGTCAGGAGTGCCTGTGGTTGTGTTCACTTGGGACAGGCCCAGGGAAGAGGATCTATAGAGAGGAGACCCCCCCATCTCATACAGGTTTCATCCTGGCACAAGAATGCCCAGTGGTGCAAGCCTGCCCCAAGCCTCAGCTCTGCCAGTGTGTCCTCATGTAAAAGGAAGCTCTCAGATAAAAATGGACAATGGTTCAGAGAAGTTTTTGTTCTCTAAAAGCTACACTTCCAGGTCAGTTGAAATCAATCAGGAATACAGAATTATTTTTTTTAACAACTTTGTCAGCAAAACAAACAAGCAAAATAACAAAAACCACCAAACCAAACAAACCAACAAAAAAAACAAGCAAAAATCCACAAACATCAACAATAAATAAACACACACACAAAACCCCAACCAACACTCAAAAGCTTAAAATATGTTAAATATTTTACTTAGAACCAAATCTTTTTCCTCTTGAAACTTTCCAAAATGAATTCTTTCTAGATGTTTTAAAAGTCCAAGCTAAAATGAAAAAAAAAAAACCCAACATAAAACCAAACAACTTGAAGTTATCAAGTTCAAATGGCCTGAAATTTGGGCATAGCCAGATGGGAAATCAAGTTTGCCCCTCCCCATGCCCTCATTCTCCTGCAATCCAGTGAGAACCCCTGGGATCCTCTGGGAGGGAGCAGCTGAGGTGGAGAAAGGCAGATCACTTTTGAGAAGGGCACCTTGGAGACACATCTAGAGGAAACCAGTCCTGTGGTGCTGCTCTCCAAGGACAAAGCCATCCACCTCCTGCTGTCACATGCATTGGAGGAGTTGTGGCTCCCCTGCTTCTTTCCACCACCTGCTGCTTCCCTGTGTTTTGGGATGGTCTCTGGAGGTGTCAGAGGCAGCTTTGGAGCTACCATCTGGACATCCAGAAGGGATAGCAGGATGAACAGATGAGAGACCTCTGTGCAAAGGGCTGCAATGAAAGGTGGGAGATCCTTGCAGCCACTCCTGTCCCTGTTCTTCTTTCGCTACCTCCAACCCCACTGCAAACCAGCTCACTGCAGTGGTGTGAGACCTGTCCAACACAGGTAGCTGCATCTCCTGTGGAGATGGAGCAGGAGGTCAAACCAGCCAACGGTGTGAAGCTGCAGGTCTCTGAACCATGGCAGACACATGAACTTGTCCCTCCACACACTCCTGCAGCCAGGAGGAGACGGGCAGGCTCCATTGTGCTGACTCCTGCATGCTGAGCCAGCCTGCAGCCATTCTTTTTATTGCTGATGCTGCTTCCTATGGAAACAATTTAGTGCTAATAAGCTCCATTTATAATGGTAAGAAATGGTTCGGTGGAATAATTGTCACTAAATACCATTCATGGCTTTGTTGCTTTTCCTGTGTGTTGCTAATTATTCTGCATCTGAAATAGCACCCAGAGAAAACCACTGAATGCCAGTGAAAAGGGTTCTCAGCACTCAAAGAGCCTGAGGCAGGGTATGATTAAAAATATCAAGGCCCTAATCCACCAGACAATGCCTTCTGTACTGTACGTATGCACTTCTACAAAATCAAAGCCTTTGCAGACACTGGGGACATGCAGCATCCTCCACTGGGGTCCCAGCAACAATTGATGAGCAAACTCCTGTCAAAGGAGCAGTGCTGCATGATGGAAGGTGGTTATGTGGCCAGAGTGACCCTGCAACAAACACTAGAACAGGAGGTGGAGGGAATGAGGAGGGGGGAAGGGACAGCATGGCTCAGATCCCTCAATCCTGCAGAGGTTTGTGGCGAGGAGCCCCAGATAGAAACAGATGCCCAGTCCTTGGTGCCATGTGGTTGCTCTGAACCAATGTCCTCGAATGAAGCCCTCTCAGCAGCACAGCAGTGTGCTCTGCAAGCCATGCAGACTGGCACTGCCTCTCTGAGTCTCACGACAGCTCCCCATGGCTTAGAAAGCATGGGGTGAGCATCCAGGCATGTTCTCCCAACCCTGGAGTAAGGTTGCTGGGAAATCAGACCCCTCAGCTATTCCATTAGCTTGACCTCAGAGACTTCACTCACAGCATCAGGGCTGGATGTGAGGCCATCCCTGGAGTATTTTGTCCAGTTCTGGGCTCTCCAGTTTGAGGCAAACAGGGAATTGCTGGAGGGAGTCTAGAGGAGCTTAGAAAGGTGCTGAAGGGTCTGGAGCATCTCTGTGCTGAGAAAAGCTGCATGCAATTATTACAGGCACACCACTTGCTTTTTGGCTTCTATTTTCCTTTCCATATAGCAGACTGAGGTGTCTTTTCACTGTTCCACCCCAGTGAAGGTAGGACAAAGGGTGAATCCTTCTCCCCACATGTAAGAACTTAGCTACAAATGAGGTGTTTGCATGAAAAGTAACCAAACTGTTGTAACATCCCTTTTTACACACCAGCCATACCAAATTCCAGCTAAATATGGTCTATCCACTCTATTTGTTTTCCTCAATTACTCCAGCTGCCTGGGAAGGCTCTAACAAGCCTGCATGAAGACTTGCAGGGCTTTGCCTGGGTGAAGCCTCATGAATGGGGGAGTGCCTGACGATTGGCAACCACTCAAAAATTGCTCCAGAAAGCCTCAGCACCACCACTAAAAATGAAAACCAGCCCATGCCCCAGGATCCCCGAGTTCCTTTGTTTCAGCATCATTCTGTGACAGCAGCATAACTGTGGAAAGCATCTCTGGGTTTGCTGCTGCTTTGTCCAGCAGTGATAATCCTCATGCTCATGGTCCAGCTACTGCTCTGCACAGCAGAACTTTTCTGCAAAGCTTAGTCTGAGATACATCCAGGTGGGGAAAGGTCCTGATAAATACAGAGTAGCAAAGCCTGCACATCCCCAACAAGGACAATGCAAGGTCTCTACTGCAACTGCCCAGTGCTGTCCATCAGCAGGTACAGGTCCTCCCACTGCCTGCAAATAGAGGAAAAGAAGTGATTACTCAAGATCTGGACTCTGAGCATGTCCCTGAACTCCAGCCCATACTGCCCATGGATATTCAACTTATTGGTTTGGGTTTTTTTTAATTCAGCAGCTGGACCCAAGTGTTGTGGTCTCTGAGAGCGCTTTGGCTTTTCACTGGGGACTTATTTCAAAATAAGATTAGGCAGAAGAGTTTTATCTAATTACCAGAAAGCAGATGCGTGCCTTATTAGGGACTGTGAGAAGTGGAAGAGAGGATCACTGTCCATTTCCCTGTGCTGGCATTTTTAACAGCAGTGTTTGTTCAGAGGCAATTATAAACTGCAAGTAAGCTGTGTGAAATTGCTCTAAACTTTTACATTTTTACCTTTAAGAAGACAGTAAAATTTCTTCCTTTTGAATTAAGACTGAGCTTCCACTTCACTTCATGCATTTACCAATAGGCCACAATCAGTGGTTGTGTCACCTGTTTTACATGAAGGTATCATCTCATTTTCTCCCCAGGTGAGGGTTTTTTTTTTGCAAGTACATCACTTTTTAGTCTTCAGTTGCTGATAGGAATACTGAATGACATGAAGATGGGACAGCAAGGGACACAGGGCAAGCAAGACAGGGCACTTCATTTGCCTGACAGCATGCAGAAAATAAGAAATTTCTAAATTGATCCTTACCAGGTGAGTTTCACTTCAGAGCAACTGCAGTTGCTAAAGTCTTCTCAACATGTCTGTGGCCACATAATTATGGAAGTTCCCTCAGGAAAATGGAAGCTGCTGCTTTAAAAACAGAGATCTGATGGGGACCTGTCTTCCCACTGAAGTCAACACAAGAGCAGCATGAGCTTGGCAGAGATGTTTTGTGAGAGTTTGAAGGAATATCATCTTTACAGACTACCCATGTGGATGTTTTCCTTTTCTCCCTGGCTGTGCTCTGTACTCCAGGCTTAAACAAATCCAAGATCCCTCAATGACTGACAAAACTGGCAGCACTGTGATCATGGGACTCTGAATCCTGAGTGGTTTTGAGGGCTGTTTACTGCTTATACTTTCAATAGTGTCCCATAGAAAATGCAACCAACTGAGTAGTATAAAATACTGTGCCATAAGATCAGGGCACCTTCACCTCCTGTTGGCCCCTGGGCATGGCTTGCACAAGCCCTTATTTGTATGTAGACTGTCTAAGACACTCCAAGATGGAGGACAGGGCTGAAACTGAAATGCTGTCACTGCTCTGAATGCACACACAGCATTTAGGGGTTAATCTGGCTGTGCCCAGGGGCAGCTCACTGCTAGTTGTCAGAGAACCCCTTTGAGAAAAAGCTAGACCAGATTGGCTCCAAAACCTCAGCAAGTTCTCTCTCCTTCTTGTGGGAACTGTACTTAATCTGTGGCTGTCACCACTCCAGTTTGGATGGTTTCAGTTTGACCTCAGACTTTCCTTGTCACTGGGCTGCTCTGGTGAGCACTGGAGTGTGACTGAGCCTGCATAATCTTTCCAAACCTGATGACTGAACTTCCTGACTGCTCATCCCTATGGACTTTTATGGCAATCTCTACTCATGATTGAACCATCTGGACCTGCTTTGGTCGCTTTTTGCTCAGTATTGTGAGAAAGACCAGTGTGCTGGGTCTTTCCCAACCACTGCTCCTAGCAGCTTTATTCAGCTCCTGCCTCTCCTTCCTCTGTGAAGCAGCCTGCCTTGCTGCTCCTTGGCAAACAGAGTCTTTAAACCTCAGTCAACATGCAAGCTGAACTGTGTATTTGCCATAATCTGTTAAATTCAGCTTGTCCCATCAGTCCCTCAGGAGCAAGTGACTGGGGCAGGGTTTCAGATTTAAGGCTCACCTGTGCTGCCAAAAATATTTGCCATTTCTCTTGTAGCATTTACCAGTTTAAGGAGCTGAGAAACCAGGTCCTGGCCCAGCTTCAGTGAGGAAACAGATCACTTTGAAGTTGTAACCATATATCACTATGGTAACCTTATAATTGACATTTCTGGGGTATTATAACGTCTGAAACTCATAAACTTAATGAAAGTATGTTTTTATTGCACTTCAACTTCATCTCTGATTAAATCAAATTTGCATAATGGAAACTTATTACATTTCCATGTTTCTAATTTCCCTCTTTTTTTTTTTTTCCACCTCCTTTTAACTTCTTTTGCCAAGTATGGCTAAGGTTTTGTTTGTGAAAGCTTCTGAAGGTTGCCTAAGCCATGGCTTTGCTGAAAAATGTTTTTAATAATTTGTGTCAGAGGAGCCCAGGAAGTGAACCCCTGAGAACTGGCTACACTTAGTTCTTTGAAATGTCTCTCTTTCTTCCCAGTAATGAGAGAGCTGCAGCCCCTGTACGTTGTTATTAGGTGGTTGTTGCTAGAGCGAGGTGCTGGAAGCACCGTGAAAGGTAATTTATCAAGGAGAGCTGAAGCGTGCTGTTCTTCCCCAGCCTTGCCCTCATGCCATCTTTGCAAAACATTTTAAGCAGTGTGTATGTTTTCCTTTTCAATAAACAAAAGCTCACAGCTCTGCCAGCAAGGAAATGATAACGTGTTCCTTGTCGGATTGAGTGACGACTGTTCCTAAATGCAGGTTAAGCAGAATGGCCCTGGGAGGAGATTTGTTTTCCTTGTCTTCTCCAGGACAGTGGAACAAACTGTTCTCCAGGCAAAACAGGCACTGCACAGGTCCTTGCTGTCAGAAAGCCAGCCTCACCGAGGATCTCACTTCTGTTCCATTTCACAGTGGGTACCACATGTAATGAAAAGACACAAGGTTGACCTGTGCAGGCTGCAGGGGTTTAAGGGCAGCATTTCAAACCTGGGTTCTCCAAGTGAACTTGCAGAGTTTGTAGGGGTGAACACATTGAGCCCCAGCTCCATCCCAGGCTGAGACTATGAGGATCATTGCTTGTTCTCTGTGGCTGAGGCAGTATGGTGGGATGGGGAGCAGGAGGTGTTCTTATGGAGCCAGGTCTCTTCCACCTTGCAGCTTCTTCCACCCAAATCATGCCTCAAGCACCACTGAACAGAGGCCTCTCTGAGTAGGAACAATGCCTTCAAACTGAGAAGCACTGCTCCACAGGAAAGGACTGGAGGTGAAGAGCATCTCTCAGCTCCAAGAAGAACATTACTTACAGGTCAGTTAATGGTCCAGAGCTATGTGGTGCACCAGCCAACAAAGCTCTGGCCTAAGACTGAGGGACCAGACATGCTGCAGCCAGCCAGGACACTCCCATCACTAGGATAGTCCATCACATCTGTCACTAGCACAGTCATGCTGTGAATTCTGCACTCTGCTCTGCACCACATCTCAACAGGACACTAGGAAGTGGGAGAAGGGCATTTTGACCTTTCAGGACCTAGAGTCCTTCATGGTCATCCTTCCCAATCTTCTGCACATTGTTTCAAAGGCAAGGAAGAAGCACCAGGCATAGGTAAGTTTGAAGGGAGAAGTAAAGGTACCAAGTGGCCAAGCATCATCTGCTCTTTAATCCTCACCAGTGCCTTAGGTGCAGGACACCCTGTCCCAGGGCTGATCTGAAGGGCTGTGAGCTGGTGTCTTGAAGTTTGAGCCACATCATGCAGGGTCCCACCTCACTGCCAACTTCTTGGCCTTTTGGGGCAGTCTGGCTTTCCTGCCTGGACCTGCTGTGCAGCACAGAACTCTGTCAGTGCATTCACATCAACATGTCCCCAGTCCTGCTGTCATTCTCACAAGCTTTTCTGTAGAAACCCTCACTTCTAGAGAACTTCACTGAGCCATTTGCTCTAGGGTGAAATGCAATTAGCAGGTCAAATGCCTGGGAGGTAGCAAGAAATGCATGTCTGGAGATATTCAAGTCAATGTGCCACTCAGTCTGTGCCACTTGGTCCTCAGTGATGCCTGAACCTGAGCAGCTGAGGTCTTGTGCTCTGCCATGTGGCCTGGCAAATGCTGTCATTTCTGCCACAGTCAGATGCCTCCTTACAGGCCCTTATTTGCTGTCACCAGAGGTGAGGCCCTTTTAATGGCCTCTTGAAGAGAACTCTTCTCCCTAAAGAGGAAAGCTGCAGGAGATCCCCAAGGTCTCCCAGAATTTGTCACTCTGCTGCTGTTTCATTAACCCAGGCCATGCTGGTTTCCATGTGTATCCAGATGAACTTGGGCTTCATGCAGGCATCCAGGAGCATGAGTTTGTAAAAAGGGCACAGTCCTTTGCTGCATAAAGTGGGGCAGAGCAGGAGTGTAACACACACTTCCCCAAGTGTCACCTGGCCAGCTTCTTGAAAGGTGGGCAGCAGAATAGGTGTTGCTGGTGGCCACACATGCACTTGGCATTACGTTCTTCAGTAGATGTGGCAGGAATATTGTGCTGCATGACTGTAGTGGGAAGGAGTGGAAAGAGAATCTTCTGGGCACTACCAGCAATGTGCCTGTTTGCCCTCAGGCAGAAAGGGCTCAGCAACAAAGCATCAGCTCCTTGGAAAACACACAAGTCAATGCTCTTTTCTCACAGAAAAAAAAAATAAAATGAAAGCAACATGTTTCAGCTTTCTGTGAAATTTCCAGCCTCTGCTCTAAAGCACAGAAGGGATGAAATTATTCACAGAATAAGTCTCTGGTGTTTCTTGTCTTAACAAAATGAGGCTTTTTCAGCTTAGTGTCAGAAATAGCTAAATTGTGGGAATGAAATATGGCAGAATGGTTCAGCCTGTGCCAGAACCCTGACGTGGGAAACTGCAGCCCCAATGGTTCAAGTCTTGCAGGGGAGCAAGGGCTGTATAATGGGAAGCACTGGCAGCCCTTGGATTTCCAGTCTACTGGTCCCTCTTGCAATATTGACATGTTTCCAGTTCAGTGCATGCTGGAGTGCTTTGCTGGGTGGGGGCCAGCTCTGAGTGATGCTTTTGCCATGCATGGAGAGTAGATTTGTGCTTCCCATGGGATTTTCCAGACTCTGAACCCTGGATCCACTGGACAGCTTTACCATCATGTAATACCTTTATTGCCTTGTGATAATTCCATGGGGAGAAGTCCCTTTCTTGGGATGCCAGGCCAGAGGCTGATGGTGGAGGGTAGAAAGGCACAAGGTAAATAGCTTGAGTTCATCAGTGAACAGGGCTGACTGGGTGCAGCTCTGTGTTTTAGCAAAAAGAAGCCTCACAAGTTGCTCACCCTGAGCACTGTCTTGCAAACATCCTGTTTCACCTCCTGTGTGAAGGGGTGGCACTGGTCCTCTCCTGGACAGATGACTGTTTTGTAATAGAGGATCTCATCTGGCCAAGCCACCAAGCTTAGAGGGAAAGGGGCTGCATCCTCACAAGGACGTTGAGGGGTGAATTTCCTCCTGAATAGGCTCTACAAATGTGATCCTGTGGAAATCTCATGTCAAATGCAATTGAGAAGGGTCAAGAGGATGAGAAAACCACAGAGAGGAAGAACAAAACTGTGGGAGGGATAAACTTCATGGAGGTATTGTGAACCTCTCCAGAGACTGTGTCCAATCCTCACTCAAGAGGAAGGCTCCTGTGTTTCTGTGCCTTGAGCAGTACCATTATGCAGTTGTGGAAAGCTATTAATCAGATGCATTCCCAGCCAGCCCTTCCTGGGGGCAGTGCTCCCCCAGAATATGGCCAGGGCTTTGTTGAGGACATGGTGGCAGTGGCAGATGAACCCTCCCTGATGGCAGTCTCCCTCCTGACCATTAACAACCTCATTTCTCCTGCAGCAAAGCAGCATGTCCTGTCACATCCAGTGGAGCACAGAGGCATGGTCTCCTGAGGACAGTGTGCCTCACCCCACCCTTGCTCCAGCTTAACTAGGAGCTGAGGCCCATGAAGCAGCAGTAAATGAGGTGCCTTAGGGGTCATGTCAGCAGGGCAGGCTGCTGTTTGCTCACAGCAGAGCATGACAGCAATTGCTTCAGTCATAAAAATGAAAATCAATAAAACTGGAACACTAAGGAACTGGGGCTCCTGCCTGATGGAGCAAATCAGTCACTGCATTAATATCCCACAGGGGAGAGGGCAGCCTTACTGGGAAGGCTTAAACAGTCCCCATGGAGCCCAGCAGAGGACTGGAGCTGGGGTCATCATCCCCCTGACAAGCATCAGTGTCCCCTACCTAGGGAGGTAAGATCAGCTGCAGCATCAGTGTCAGCAAGGAGACAGCATCCCCAAGGAGTCACTTTACATGGCACCCCCCAGAGCTCTGCTGTGCTTGTACCACAGCATCATAAAAACAAAACCTCTGTCCTGTGGCAAGGAGGTCTCTGTGAGGGGACCTGGGCAGGCTCTGCTGCCCCAGAGCACTCAGGCTGCAGCATCACACCCATGCCAGGGCTCTGAGGCATGATGCTGGGAGGAGAAGGGAGGGCTGGCCTCACTGTGCCAGGACTGCTGTGCACACCATTTGTCAGCCAGTCCTGATGAGAGGCTGGGCCCTGCTCACTGATAGAGGAGAAATTCTGAATCTGAAATGAAAAGTGGAGAGGAAATGAGAGCAAGAGAGTAATCTCCTGATAGATAGCAAGCAGAAGCTGGTGGAAAGATTCCTGATGCTAAACTGCAAAGACATCAGTGATTCATGGGAGGGAAACATTTGATCTCAGATAGGTGCAGATGTATATAGGAGAAGTTCTCAACAAGTAGGTGTGAATGATAGGCCTGCCACCCAAGACACCTGGCCAGTTGGAGGGTGGTGGCATGTTTGGTGACTCAGCGTTGTCTCAGGTTACCAGGGAATGGTCATTTAGGAGCAGCCAGCTCTTCCCATCTGAAGGAACAAAAGCTCCCCATGACTGGATCCTCTTTGCTGTGAAATACCTTATCTGTGCTCACATGATCACTTAGCACGTCTCAAGGACAGGTGCCGTGTCTGGGTGAGGAGCAGTGGCATCTTGGACCACTTTGGTTGTGCTTGCATATAGATTCATGACAATGACTGACTTTGTGGAATAGGTCACTTTGGGACAACTGTGCTGGGACATTAATGGTGCAGAGCAACACATTCCAGCACTGAGAGTGGTGGTGCTACCCTTCCCTGAAGGCACAGCACCCAGAACCTTGAGAATGGATCCTGTAACTGCCTGATGTAATGAGACTGTACCTCTGACCTCTTTGAGATGCAAGTACAGGCAGGAAACTGTGCTGAAAGATGCCCCATCCTTGGAAAAATTCAAGGTCAGGTTGAATGGGGATCTAACTAGAGCAACCAGCTCTAGTTGCAGATCTCCCTGCTCACTGCAAAGAAGTCAGACTGAATGACCTTTAAAAATCCCTTCCAACCATTCTATGATTGATGTTATGATTCTATGCTTCTGTTAAAGTGAAGGCTGTGAGGTTAGGCCTGTGGGAAGGAAGGTGTCCTCTGCTCCAGGCAGTTTCCTTCACATATTAATTGTGATGAGCAGTGGTTGGTCACATTCATGACTGAGCAGAATTGAGGCAATGCATGAAAATGGTCTCAATTTGCTGGAAATGCATTTGGTGATGTGGAAATGCTCTGCCTGGCTGGGAGGGATTCCAGTCACCCACGTGATGATGCCCATGGCTGTCTGAGACATCCTCACAGGGCAAGCAGATGTAACACAGCATCAATAATAAGACCAATGCCCTTATGGAATGATGGCTGGAAGATATCTGATACTGTTGAATACCCATTCAGACTGGTCTAAAATGACAATAGTCAACCCTGGTTAGTTGAAATATGACTCAAGGCTTATCAAAGTGGTGCTGAAAAGGAAAAAGTAAAAGGAAAAAATCCAGAAATGTTATAATTTTTAAAAGCAGGGAATTTTCTTTGTGAATTATTCTTAAATAGACCCTTTGTAATTCCAACATGACACAAAAAGTTTCTGATATGCTTCCAGAAGCAAGACTTCTGTCTTTCTCTGATCTTGGGCACTGAGAAGTCCTCTCCACCATCATGCTTTGTGCCTTGGAAAGGCAGGAACACGGGGTGCATCTCCAGGTGGGCACATTGGTGAAGCCTGGGCAAGCACTGCTGGTCAGACCAGCCAGGAACAGGTTAAACACTGTGCAGCTGATGGAATTCACACTAAAACTTTTGACTTACCAAAGAAGCTCTTTCAAATCCAGATTCCTCCAGTGTATTTTAAAATGATCCTTTAAGAGTGAAACAAAACCGTGAGTAGCGCCTGTTAAATAAAAGTGACCTTTATCAGGATTCTTCTGCCCAGGGAAGTGCCTGTGTATTTTAATGTTATTTTACTCTCTTTAAAGTTTGGGAAGTGAGTATTTGGAGTGCAGGGTTTTAAAATATCTAGCAAGCAGAAAGCCAATATTGACCATAGGCTGGATTGCCAGTGAGGCTGGGATTCCTTTGCATCCTCCCAAAAGCTGGACAGACTTCTCTTTGTTGTAAGTGGATGATAGCAGTGCTCAGATGTGGAGAGGTTATGCAGTGAGACAGCCCATGAGAGGCAAACAAAAAGCAAACCATCTTCTTTTTTCATGAGTAACCACTGGAGATTCAGTGTTCCCAAATACTTGGTGCTGCATTATCTCTAGAAATTCTAAAGTCCTCTGTCTCTTTTTGAATGACTCCACCCCACCAGGTGGAATAGGAGGCTGCTCTCCCTTCTATTGCTCATGTTAGTCCTCACAAACTTCTGCTTGCTGTAAAACTGGCCTCACCAAAGTCACTCATCATCACTGAAGGTGTTGAGACAATCTCAGTATCAGCTCTCTGTCAAGTGACACCTAGGATTTGGTCTTTCAAGGCATATATGTCCCCTTCTAAATAAACCACCTGCTGCTGGGTCTATGTGTCCCCATGGTCATTTTCCACTGCTAATTACCTCAGCAGTGTAACAAAATCAGAACCATAGACAGAACAATATACATGTCATACAGCTGTTCATGGAGATGAAATGTGGATTTCTAAGGACAACAGTCACCTTCCAGTTTGGGGAGATGTTTGCCTATGTGGGTACAGTGAACAGACAGGGCTGTCCAAAGT
>JAOEGS010002712.1:0-16221 GCA_025447755.1 Corythornis vintsioides | reverse complement strand
ACTGACCACAACTCTCTGAGATCTGTCCTTCAGCCACTTCCCAATCCACCTTATTACACCATAACTAAACCCACACTACACCATAACTAAACCCACACTAAACCACTAAACCACTTGGTTTCTCCAAGTCCTGTCTAAGCACCCTAGCAAAAAAACTTTTGGGGTGTTTTTTTTGGGTTTTTTTTGAAAGAAAGAAAAAAGGGAAAAAAATTAAAAGGCACTTACATTTATCACCCAGTCATATCTGAGACCACCTCTTCTTTGTTGTACTGCTGCAAAATTGTCATTCAAGCAGTGTGGTTTTGTTTATTTAACACAACCGATTTGTACCACTTCCAGGTAAGTCTGCTTTATCTTAGATTCATAGAATGGTTTTGGATGGAAGGGAGCTTTAAAAGTCATGTAGTCGAGCCTCCCTGCAGTGAGCAAGGACATCTTCAACTAGAGCAGGTTGCTCAGTTTAACAAGGGCAAGCTCATAGGACATAGACAGAAAATCAGCGTGCTCAACCTTCAGCATAAGTCAGAAATATTTTTCACTAATGTTAGAATTCCAGCTAAGCCCTTGAGTTTTTGCCTTTTTTTTTTTTTTTAAGCAAAAGAAACTGTCAAAATATTTAAATAACCCACATTTTAGTGATTTTAATAGTTATTGTTCTTAATAGACTTGTTCTTCAAATAAAGTAAAAATTCTTTTTATCTTGAGCTTTTTCAACTCTCAGTACATAAAGCTAGTCCTAGACTTGGAACATAAATTTCCGTGTGTATACAAGCTCCTAGTATAAAATACAGGTAAGTAATGCAGCATAGTTGCAGCTGTATGCCTATGCTTGTTTAAAAAACCCTTCAAATTACTTTAGCATTCATCTGACAACTCACATATGAATGTAAGTATATATAAGATTGTGTATATACTTTAAAAAAATATTTATAAAGTTGGTACTGAAATAGACATAGAGAAACTATATTAGACTCATGAGACATTAAACTGCAAATCTTAAATGTGTTTTCATTTACCATTAGAGATGGAAAAAATAATACTCTAAAAGTTTTTACAGGCATGTTTTATAGAAAATACAAATAAATTATGTCCATACTAGTAGCATTGCCTACTAAGAATGAGTAGTTTTATGGAAAACCAAAACAAAATCTTCCCCTTTATTTAAATTAATCTAAGCAACAAGAAAAGTACTTATGTAGCTGTACTGATACTGAACAGAACTTGCCTGAGATGGGAGATGGGATTTTAATAAATTTGATTTCCAAAACACAATCGTTAATTTTTGGTAAAATCAATTGAAAAATAATTTGAATTATATTACTTAACAAAAGTATATTTGCATCTACTTATGCTGTGGCCTTTGGGCAAATGACCAGTCTTGTGCAACAATAAAGATGGAAGGTAGTTCACACATTTTTAGGTTTTAAATTCAAGAAACTTTCATGTCACTGAATATTGTTGCTGGCTTAAGTTTAAAATGGGAACATACATTAAGAGTGCTTGAAAACTTCACAACAGTACAAGAACAAAGAGGACCCCTGTTAAGCAGACAAAAGTTTCAGAGAGATCATAAATAATGAATATCAGAGTGAAAAGACCTCGGGCCTTGATCCTCTAGAACAGCATTGACAATAATTCCTCATTGTGCTATGTTAGAAATGCAAAACACATTACTTTCTTAAATATTGGGCTTATGAAGTAGACAGACAGGGCTATCAATTATTTTTGGAAATGAGTCACAATGAATGTATGCTTCATTTTTATATGTCTATCAAAACAGAGGTTACTTGTTAAAAAATATAGATTAAAAAAAACCCAACAATACTCCTTTCCACTGGAATGTAATAACTGTAAGTTGTGCAGCTCTGAGTCAAATGAAGGTGCAGTTGAAGCAAACCATTTTTCAGTAAAAGTCCACTTTCACAGCAGTAGGGAGTTGTACAAAAAAAAAAAAAAAAAAAAAAAAGAGAAAAGAGAGGGGAGAGAGAAAAAAACCTTTTTTAAAAAAAAAAACATAACACAAAAAGGGAGAGGTAAAAAAAAAAAAAAAAAAAAAAAAAAAAAAAAAAAAAAAAAAGGAGGGGGAGAAAAAATTAAGAAAGAAAGAAAAACCTCACTGGTCAACTATAGAACACAAGATTGGTAGTACAACATGAGACATTATTATTTGGAAAATGCAGCTATTGCTTTTAGAGGTTAAAGATGCCCTGAGAGAATAATTAAGATAGAGTTCAAAAAGGGTAAAGAAGTATAAAAATAAAAGAATTGAAGCATCATACTTTTAGAATTACCCTGATGTGAATGGAAGGCGTTTGACTGGTAAAACTTTACAAAACTCTACTGGCGGTGTTTGGTCTCACATCAACTGAGGATCAAAGTTTTAAATAGGGACGATTTTTCCCTTATTGTGACTTGCTGAAATGCAATTCTCACTGTGTCTATGGCTCTTGTGACACTATAATGTTCATGTCATGATGTTGCAGCATAAAAATTAAATGGCTTTTTAACTACAAAATTAATAGGACTTTTGTACTACATAGTACATCCTCATTAATACTAACTGGCTTAATTATGATTAAAATGTTACCATAAATAGTACAGGGATTAATAATTTAATACCTCTAAGAGTATTGCCATTTTTCATAAAATCTTACACCTAATCCCCCTTTGGATTGCCTATAAAACTCCATGCACAGTTTGTTCTGCCCATGTTTTGCATATTTAAAGCTCCTGTTATGAACATGACCAGATCTGCTTTCCACAGACCTGTACTTAGTGATTACACAAGCATTGGGTAGTTCCCAGTTTAGGAACTGACTCTATAGTTTCTGTCTCTTAAAGTAAATGTTATGACTCCAAGTTGGAATACAGGATCACTCCTAAATCTAGTCCAAGTCTAACTGTGAAAGTGACTTTAGGCATATGAACATACTTTTTTACCACTTGTTAGACCATGACTAAGATAAATGGTTTCAGTTATTGGTTTGGATGTCTGGGTGAAGTTGTCCATCCTCTTATTCCTCATTTTGTCATTGCCTGAGAAAAACTAATGGTGATGAATCCTTCTTCTAGTCATCATCTATGTTCTCTTTTTAGAATGCAAACTGAAAAGCGAGAAGTAATGGGGAGGGATCTAGGCATGCCCTATTCTCATACTCTAAGCATCCTCTAAGCATTCCCTAAGCTACCAGAGGGTACAGGGTTCAGTGGACTACCTAGCACAGAGATGAATAGCTGAAAAATATAAAATAAGTATTGCCTTTACATGCATAGAAAGAACTAAAGAACAAAAAGGATTAGGAAAATCAGAATCTGGGACATAGTGCCACCTGAAATAAAAGTAAAAACCCAAAGGAAGTAAGAAATTACTTTTCTTCCCAGTCCTACACATGACACAGAACTATTAGTTATAACAACATAGTTTTCCAGAAGTACATTCACACAAAACTAACAGTACTGGAGCTTGAGATAAAACATGCACAAAATCCATCAGCAATTTGTAAGAGCTGAACCATGCTGACAGACTAATTCCTTTCTTCAACAGTTCTGGGCTGAGGCGTACAGCATTTGCCACAGCATTTCACTGAGCAGCGCTGGCAAGCTTGGCACAACCTGAAACGAGCACCTCCAGAAATGTCAGTAAATAACACCTTTTTTTCTACTGCTGCTGACAGAACTGCCCATAGAGCTCAAAAAATGGGAATAGGTCCTACATGTATTAGATAGGCATATGTTTACTTTAGGAAGGCATACTATTTAACACGGCAAAGGGCAAGGGAGGTGATGACTAATGTCTGTCTATACACACCCAGTACCTCTCTCTCTCTCTGGAGGAAGTAACATTATCTACTTGGTGGCCTATTCCCACTGCAAGGAAGAAGAAAGGCTGCAGGCAGGTGTCCTCCTCATCCAACAGCCCGGCCAAAAGCAATGCCCTACATTGCTCCACAGCCTGCTGGAGCAGGGGACAAAAGATAGGCTGTGGGGTCAATTAGTTAAAAAAATAATAATAATCTTTAAAATTTCATACTTTTGACAGAAACTCAACATAATATTCTGCAGAAAAACAACATGTGCTCTAGATAGCTGAAATAGATTGCTAATATCTCTGTAGGTATAAATTACAGACATAGGATAAATTTCCTATCATCAGGCATCTGACAAGCAGTTAAGCTGAACTGCAGCAGTTCCTGGTAATGAGCCTGAATGAAGATTCTCAGATCTCAATCATGAGGTAAATTCTGACATAGTGGCCAAAAGTTTCAAAATTATGGACTTTGTGTACCTCATTATGAGGCAGTCAAGCTGTGATGAGACTTTGACTTCATGATGTGCTGAGCACGTCTGAAAATCAAGCTCCTTCATGGTACCCCAGGAAGAGTAGTAAGAATCAGAGAACCCTGAAGTCAACCTAATCAGAATTAATGTAAAAATTTTTCCTTTTAAACCTATCTCTTTATACAACTACCACCAGCAGTACACACACTGAGAGGAAAGAAAAATAAATTTGAATTACAACAGTATAGTTTTCTTGCTTTGCTTTATTAGCTTCATAAAGCAATAGTAATTTTTTACTGTTCTCATATAAAATTCCAAAGGCTTTCTGATATAAAGAGAGCTGGCTTTTCAAATTACAGATTATACTCAATTAATATGAAATTATTATGTTGTGGTAAAATATGTAATAAAATAAAAAATAATTACTTAAAGGTTAATAACAATAACATGTATAACATGTCACAGTATTTTTCATTAATCTAAAACTATTATTTTAGCTATTTTTTCAATGGTTGAAGTAAATCAGGAAACTAGAATGTGACTGCGGTTTCACTGTTCTCATTTGTGCAGGTTTAATTCATTATCGCAGTTGTTGGTGACCAATCAGTTTGTAGCACTATTTATTTGATCTTAATAAAAGAATATTGGAACACTTTGTTTAGGCGCCCTATGTACACAAATAATTATTCCAATGCTGTAACAAGATGTAAGTCCAGTATATAGAGTCTAAGAAAGGAAAGTAATGTTTTAAGGTAAAAAGAATTTCAGACTTTTCTGTAACCTTGATATTACAGTAGCCAAACCTTCAATGAAGATACAACTATACTGTAAGAGAAATAATTGAATAAAGATATCCTTTTGCATGACAGAAAAAAAAAAAAGAAAAAAAAAAAGAGTGCCCATCTACATTATAAGGGCATACCCAAGTCCTTAATAGGACTTCTATCAAATTTTTAATTTTTTTTTTCCAAAATCTCAAATGTACCTGGGTTTTGTGCAGATGCAAAGCAGAAACAGAGGATAGAGATTGGATGCAGAAACATTCGATATTCCCTCTATCACAATGCAACACAAGATTTGGAAGCAAATGTTTTTAACAGCTCAAACAGCAAAAGGGCTATATTAAAAGAAAAAGCTAAGGTTACATGATATTTCTCATTTTGAAAATTGAGAAAAATAGTTCCTGTGATTGCCAAATTGCCTATTTTGAATATTAACAAAATGGATATAGAATGTCAGAAAGATCTTTCATTCGGTGCTTTTAGTTCTTTTACTGTTTTAAAGACCTATAAGGAAAGTAAAACTTCACAAAATGTCTTGAAACTTAGTTGTATATTCACATAATTATTTATTTTTTATTTCATCTTTGATTTTAATTCTGTTTGCTTAGTTGTTTGTTTTTTCTTTTTGCTTCTCTTTCCCTGTCTTGTAAGACCATACTTTTCTAACTCAAACATTCATCCAGGATAGGAAGAGAGCTTCTCAAGTTTACTCTATTTGTCATTGAAAACATTTCTGCTGTCTTTTATTTCAGGGTGCACAGCAAAAGTGGGAAATAGAAGAGGCATTTCTCCCCATTATTTGCTTACTAAATGCTAAAACAACGCAGTGTAGGAATAGTATCTCTGCTTAGACTAGATTTTTTTATCTATTTTCTCAGCATTTCATAATTTACTGCCAGGAGCTCTGAGGAAAATGCTACTGTATAGATCACAGAGCAGATGAGCTGCAATTCCCATCTAGCAATTCAAGATATCTATATCTACGATGAAGAATTAAGGTAACATTTTCAAGTCTTCAGAATACGGAGGATAAAGCCAGGAGTCCACTGCACAGGTTCTACAACACTGAAAAAAACCAGATCATGATCATAAGCATACATGATGTTTATTTGTGGTCACTTTCTGAAGTAGGTGTAGAAAGGGCATTTTCTGCAATGGACCCTTCTGGGGACAGCAGGGACTGGTTAACTAAGGAAAACGGGGAAAGTGCTGGATTTCAAAGCAAGGCTTGAGAATTAAATCATCCTGCCCAGACACTGTGGTCTTGGGAAGATTTCTTTTCACAGCTTCATTTAGTCTATTTCAAGATTTATTTTGTTTCAGTAATACATTTATGCCCTAATAAACCAACCTTTAATAGTAAGCAGCATTTTGGTGGGTTTGTTTGGCTCACTTTAAGAAAAAGAAAATCTGTTGTTTAAATGCAGGACCAGAGCTGACTCCTGTTCCCTTTAATCAAACAGAAACAAGCTCAGTCCACCTCCAGGGACACAGATATATAAAGAGGGACTTGGTTTTTTTTTAGAACAAAAGTGGAAAGGAATGGAATATGTTACCTAGGCAACAAAACATCTGCAGCAGTGGCAAACGAGACAGAAATTTGGCCAGCAGGGATTGAGTCTGATGACAATGTCAGAGAAAGAAGCAAGGCTTCCTCTGTAGCAGAAAGAGGATAAACCAGAATATTCCAGAATTCAGCATACATTTTAGAAACAAGTCCCAGCTAATTTTATCTAGAGGTCAAGAGGCATAAAACTTATTTCACCACACTGTTGTACAGCTTTGTCTATAGTAATGTGAGGCTACGTGCAAAGGACATTCTTCCCTGTATCTAATAATTTAGCAGTCCTTTCAGGACGGCCATTAGCATTAGACATAGCTTCTATTATGGAGGGAGGGGTGTGCAGAAATGGTATAACCTAAATAAATATTTTTAAACTATGTTCTCTTTAAAGTCAATGCCAAAGTTTCCACTGACTTTAATAAGGTGAAGATACCAGTGCATTAAGACCAAATTCAAAGTCACTAAGCTCTAGGGAAGGCTTACATTTAGGAAGCTGGCTTTACCAATATTGACTTAGGACATGGCTGAGAATAATTTCCTTTCTGTAATACCCATTTGTAATACCAGGAGGGGTTAAGTGAATACTACTTTCAACTTCTGAATGTTTTCCAATTTCATGCCTTTCAAATAAGTTCAGAAAAGCAGTTTTAAAACAATAACAAAACATGTCATTAAAGGGGAAAGAAGGAGTTTGTGTGACTAAGAAATGAAAAGATTTCATACTTCAAGTCATTGCCACATATAATGAGACTGGGGAAAATAAAAAGGCAACATTTACTTTATCTTGGCATTGAAGCTTAAGAACTATTTGAATAGAGGAGCTATGACATATTCAGTGTCATCTGTTTATCCGTATGTGGTAATCTAAGTGGCTTGTCAGTGCTATGTGTCAAGAATTTATATGTGTTTATTTGTGTGGGGCAGGGAGATGTGTGTATATATACAATAAAAAAATGATAAGTGGAACAAAAGAAGAGAATCAAAGGGCTTTAGATGTGTAACATGGATAATGTGACTGACAAAGAATAAGATAAACAAAGGGCAAAAAAAATCAAATTGACATCATTTTTCTATTTACTATATTAAAAAATAACCCATTTTTCTGTGAGAATAAGATTGCAGAAATGGAAACAGATAAAAAACATCCTGTCATTTTGTGACATAGACAGGTAAGTTAAGACCTTATGAATTTTAATAAGTGTGTTGGCCCTGTACAAATTCTTTTTAAGATAGTGACAAACCCTCTGAAAGGAAATAAGAAGACATTTTTCATACTGATTATATTATATCGCTTAGAATTAGGTATATGACAACCTTCCTTTGTTCCTCACAGAACCCCACTCAAACTTAAATCTGGAATTATCCTGCATATAATGAATATTAATTATTAGCAGGTAGGCAGAGTTTACAGATGACCCTTCTGTCATTAATGTCCACTTCTGCTACTTGTTAGTCTAGAGAGACCATTTTGAGGTGGTATAAAATAAGGCAACTGAGAAGCTGTTATCTGAGCTCTTCAGTTACATTTTTTGCTACAGCAGTATGGATATAAATTGATGCTGTGCCTATTCACTAAATGTAAATCATAATTAAAGAAGGAAAATGTTGTAACGCAACCCTTTTGAATAAAGAAGATGAGGTCAGACATGAGGCAAGAAAAAATTCTAGCAAGGGTGTGACATCATCAAATCTTG
The DNA here is from genome assembly GCA_025447755.1 of Corythornis vintsioides. Taxonomy (NCBI): domain Eukaryota; kingdom Metazoa; phylum Chordata; class Aves; order Coraciiformes; family Alcedinidae; genus Corythornis; species Corythornis vintsioides. The sequence goes on along the minus strand of JAOEGS010002712.1, from coordinate 7,903 downwards.
CACAATCTAAATCTACCCTTCTGTAAACTCCTTCTGTACTGTGTACTGTGAAATTCATCCAACCTGATTCTGCAGTCAGCAGATGTTCAGCTACTGAGGACCCTCTTCTTTCCTGGGTCTCACTTTTCTGAGAGGGGGCTTGGGGTTGGGAATGTGAGGAGGAATGGATTGATTGATGAAAAAAGAAAAATCATGAAGATCTATCTTTTTATTTGAGCAGAAGGTGTCTATATGAAAGAATTTACTTGTTAATTTTCAACCCACTGATGACAGGCTAAGGGGATACTTCAGCTGTCTCCAATCCTACATCTGTCCTATTCAGTTAAGCAACCAAGTGTCAGAATATTCATATTAAGCTCAGATCAAAGCTTGTTGAATTCAGTGTAGGATTTTCTACAGAATCATTGCTCTCGGTATTTGCCCCAATATGAACATTCCTAAATTAATATTAACAACTATATGCAATAATTATTCCTAAAAAAAAAAAAAAAAAAAAAAAAGCAGTTGTCTAGATATCTATTTGATTATGAATGCTATGTGTCTTTCCTAAGGTCCTGACCTTGGTCGGAAACCTGTTTTCAAGAAGATGTGTATACAAGACAAAAGATACTGGAAGAAGTGATTGTAAATACATTATTAAGTGATTGTAAATACATTATTTTCTTCCAAAGAAGAAATTAAAAAAAAAATAAATCATAAAATGCATACCAAAAAGTGGAAAAATAGTTAGATTGTACTATGAAGAAAGTGTGAAATTATTAAAGCAACAGCATTGAAAACTGTTTCTTTCGTCATGTAAGCTCACGCAAAAGTCTAGGTAAGACAAGCTTTAAATTTTAAAAATTAGGTTCTTTAAAAGTTAATTTGAACACTTTTAACCTGATTACTGCACAATTCCTCTCTAAAATCAGTGGGTGCACCCTCCTCTGACCTGGTTCAAGCAACTAGAATGATTTAGGTAGCTCATACTGCTAATTAGGATTGTGACTGAATATGTCTGAAAAGGTTTTGTTAGCACATGGTTAATTTCCCATATATATTTTTTTCAGGGGAAAAAAGAAAAAAAAAATCAACATTACCTAAAAGTTCTCTTTCTAGGTGGGGGAAAAAAACCCTGCAATAGCAAAAATCCTCATAAAATTAAGTAGCACGGTTGTAACAGAGAGCAAGAATTTTTACTGAAGCAACCTTTTCCTTGGTAGGTCTTTTTTTTCTCTCCTCTTTATCTTCTTTTTTTCTCCTCTTTATTATTATTTTTTTTAAGAACAATACATAATAGTAAATTCTACACTTCTTGCAATTCATTTGGAAAAGCGGCTTTGTTTCTCTTTATTTACAGAGAACAGAGCCTCCATTCAAATTCAAATCTTGGTACAACTTATTAATATCTAGTAAATGCATATTATACTACATCTCTCAATAGATAGACTTTACAATGCTAATTCAAAGTGAAGCTTGTGACCTTACTGAAATCCTAATGGGAAAAATATTTTCTTTTTATGCAACTTTAACAGTTGCAGCAGCAGCAGCAGTGAAGATGTGTGTTCATTCAAACTCTACCTCTGAAACATTAAGATTTCAAATGTTCAGAAGCTTCACAAAAAGTTCTTGTGTTTGTATTAATCCATGGAGACCATCTCTGTGAATAAAAAGCAATCTCATCTTGAAATCCAGTGGGTACCACAACAGCAAAGGGTAAACAAACAAATTGAAAACAGAATAAAAGAGAAGAAAAGATATAGACTTCTGGAAATAAATCTGGCATAACACAGAAGAAGGTGCATAATGGTTTCAACATGAAACAGATCTACACAGTGAAATTGAGAGTGCTTCTTTTAACCACTTCCTCCCCTTTCAGGTTCAATTTGGTTCTGGAAAAAAAACCTCCTCTCCCTATTCTTTTGCTGCAGTTAAGAACTCTATGCGTTCTAAGTGCTATTTAAATGAAAACAAGACCAGGCCTACCTACAGCAAACTTTCTCTCAATATATAATGTAGATACACACAAAATACACATATATAGATTTCTGTAGTCTCACCATGTATGAATGTGAGCTAAGAACAAAATACATATGGCCAGCTGCTTAATTGCATAATAAATATACCACTAACTAAGCCAACATGTGACAAGCTGGGAAGCTGGTCTGCATTCTCAGACTTCAATAGGAATGGAAGCTGGGAGTAGTGAGGGGCTTCACTGCAGCAGTTACTATGACTACCTCTTGATTATGGACATCATGCATAACGTTACATAGCTCTTACTACCTTCCCTCGTTAAGAAAAAAATTACACATAACAATAATAATTAAAAAACACAAACAACAACAAAAAGAAAAACAAAACAAACAAAAACCAACACCCTCTACACATACACAAAGCCACAAAACCTGAACAAAACCAAACAAAAAACACAGAAAAAAACCTACCATAAACAAACAATGACTACAAAGCCACAACAAAATAAAACCCAAACAAAACCAACCCCACATAACCTAATCAAACAACAGCAACAACAAAAACAGGAACATGTCTTTGTTCCAACCTAGTATAGAAGCAACTGAAGTTTTGTTAATTACTAAAGTCCTTGTCTCTCTAAAATCACTGTCTAGTGTCCTTATCTTCCTCCACCTTCCTCCACCACCTCCTGGTGTGAAGATATCACACCGTCTCCTTTTGATGCAAATGGCTTTGAAAGTGAGTTCTTTAATCTTCTGCAGTGGAAATCTTAAGCAGCAGTTATAGGAAATACAGCAACAACTAACCTGGATTCTCACATGCACCCTTTCTCAGACCTGTAAAGGCATTTACAGATGTAAACTGGAGTGGGATACAAGCCTTCTTTGGCTTGTTAAAAAGGAAGTTGCTCATAGTTTGAGTTTGACTTGCAAGTCAGTTCTTTGTGGGAGAACACAGTACCCATGTCATTGTACAGCTACTGAATGAATGTACATAAGTAACATTATAAAGGTCAGGATTCATACCTTTTACCTGTCATTCATCTGCCTAATATGAATATGCTAGAATACTACCTTTTTTAAGTCATACTTCATATAATCTTTTAGTAATGGTCTCAGGCACATCATGGTTACTCTCATCTTGTACAGTCTCAAAATCCTTCAGAAGCACCATCTGTCACTAAAATGTTGCCCAATTAATGTAGCTAATATTTAATTTAAAATTTTAAATATTTAATATTTTGTCAATAAACCTCAAATTCTCAAAAATATAATTACTGAATCTAGTAGTCTTCACAGACATTTCTCTGAGTAATCAAGAAGACTTCAAAATAAGGCACTCTAAAACTAGATACAGTAATTTATTTCTGTAAAGTTTCTCCAGGTTTTCCAGAAAATAAATTCAAAATATTTTTATTTGTTTCAATACAAATCAGAGAAATACCCTGACTTTGTAAAAATAATTTGGACAATCTTGCAATAGCTTCACTCTTTACTTTTTAATTTATTTCACTATTTAAAATTGTGCCTGCAAAATCAATCTCAAGCAAGCAAAATTGTAATGGTGAAAAAGAAAAAATGAGTTAGATACAAAAACATGTGTTGGTTTTGCTTCCCTATTTTGATCACTTCTTAAATTCTCTCTTGTATTGTCATATATCTTATATGCCACCTATATACTGATTATGAGTAGTCTTTTTCTAGAGGTAGGTGCAAATGAGTTTACATTAAAACCAGCTTAGTAATTCACCTGGAGTACTGCATCCATCTCTGGGGCCCTCAGCACAGGAAGATCATGGACCTGATGGAGTGGGTTCAGAGGAGGGCCATGAAGATGATCAGAGGGCTGGAACACCTCTCCTATGAGGACAGGCTGAGGGAACTGGGATTGTTCAGCCTGGAGAAGAGAAAGCTCTTGGGGGAGACCTTATAGCCAACTTCCAGTACCTGAAAGGAGCTGATAAAAAGACTGGGGAAGGCCTGTTTACAAAAGCCTGTAGTGAAAAGACAGGGACAATGGTTTTAAATGAGAAAGGAGAAGATTTAGACTAGAAATAAGGAAGAAGTTCTTTACAATTAGAGTGGTGGAGCACTGGAACTTGTTGCCCAGGGAGGTAGCTGAGGCTTCATTCCTGGAGACATTCAAGGTGGAGCTTGACAAGGCTCTGAGTAACCTGCTCTGGATGCATCCCTGCTCTCAGCTAGGTGGTTGGACTAGCTGAGCTCTAGAGGTACCTTTCAACCAGACACTTCTATGATTCTATGATTCAGCTGATGGACTGAAAACTTTTGAATAGGCAAAAATACCCTTTCTTACATCACATTTACATGTGATATGATTTTTCATTTAAGGTAAGAAACTGCATATTCCATAACTATTACAATAAAAGCTAATATTTTTTTTTTTAAGATACAATAGCGTAGGCACTATCAGATAACACCCATAAAAATTGTAGATCAGTGAGAGTGCTGAAATTTTCTTTAGTGTCACCCACAAAAGCCTAATTTTTAAAATTCAGAGGTCAAGCCTAATAAATCTGCATTTAAGCATTTAAATAGAAAAGATATTTTACAAATATTTAGACACAAATCATAACTCAAAGGATTTTCAGTTAAAAATAGATTATGTTGCTTAAACGCATACATTTTCATTGTGAAAACTATGTTTACAAATTTAAACGAACCATTATCACAGAATGAAGACAACAATACTTTTTTTGCTATCTTATATTTTCATGGGTTAAAACATAATTAATGCTTGAGACCTACCTTCCCATCACTTCTTGTTTTACATATTTTCATGCATATTTCATCACAGAATCACATAATGTTAGGGATTGGAAGGGACCTAGAAGATCATCTACTCCAACCCCCCTGCCTGAGCAGGATCACCTAGACCAAGTCAAACAGGAACAGATCCAGACAGTTCTTGAATGTCTCCAGAGATGGAGACTCCATAACCTCCCTGGGCAGCTCGTTCTAGAGCTCCATCACCCTCACTGTGAAACAGTTCTTCCTTGTGTTTACCCTAAACCTCTTGTACTCCAACTTACTCCTGTTGCCTCTTGTCCTGTCTTTTTTTTTCTTCTATGTACACTTTTGATACTTAATAAAATGGAAAATATTAAAGCATCTTTACACCCTTCTAAGCAACATATTTACTCATTTGGCAGAGGCAAAAGTAAAAAGAAAAAAAAACCACCCACCTTCAAAAAGATGGTACAGTGATTATACATCAGTAAGAGCCACAATAAGAAATTTGATATTCTGTTGTTCAATAGTCTGTTTTACTCTAATGTAACCCTTGGAGTCCCTCCTTTCACTCTGTACAAGCAATTGCATTTTTAGTATAATGTACTCATTCCAAAGTACTTGTACAATTAGAGACTTTTAGCTTCATTTTTACTGATGGAATTTGGACTAATATTTCCCAGAAGAACATTCAGCATAATCTACATTTCGACAATAGAGCATGAAAATTAAGAGAACAAATGTATGCGCATTTCCAGCTGTCTTTGAATTATGACAGTGACATTAATAATCTGTTATATTCATTGCTCAATATTTAGTTAAAGTGCTCTGGATGAGCCTGGCTATTGTGTGGTGATAAGATCTGGAAAGACATGTCTGGAAGAGGAGTTGTCACGATCTGATATTAGGATAAGTGGCAGTTTTTTGAAAGGTTTAAAGGTGATCCCCAAATGGTAAAATTAAGACTCAAACAAGGTCAGATGCCACATGCATGATGAAGTTTTATTAGAGTAGCATAGCAAAGTTTCTAAAGCAGACAGGACAGGGAGAAAAACAGAAACAGAAAAGAAAGGAGAAAGCCGAAGACAACAAGTGATAGAATAGTCACCACCATGGTCCAGACGACGACGTCAGTGGGGCAGAGAGCTTCTTTTCTTTTCCAGGAATATGTTTCTCCCTTTTTCCATAGTGTCCCAGATTTTTTATATCGTTCTTGCCCACTACACCCCCATTTCTCTCCCTGTGCAGATGAGGAATTCCTTCTACCTTCTCTGAACTCCTCCCAGTGATAAGGGAGGGGGGTATAGTGTAGAAAACAGAGTCCTTGGTCTTGCTAATTGGTGAGATCAGCCATTGTAAATTGGGGGATTAAGGCAGCAGACACCTCAGGCTAATTTATTGCAGGAGGAGCGGTAGACTTTGAGGACACTTCACTCCCAGCACCAGCTACAGACCTCCCCCCATCTCCAATCTCAGGCACACATCTTGGCAGAGGGTGGGGTCTCAAGATAAACAACAGATGTCCTGAGTGTCTCAACTTCTTGGATTGTTTGAGACAAACACTATCATGTCCTGCATTCACAGGAGTGTTGAGTGCTGTCACAAATCAACACCACTGCCTGTGGAAATTGGGAATGCAACCCAGATATCTTAAGGGTATAAAGGGACAGAAAAATATTGATCATGGTGCACCCACTACCAAAGTACTGAAGATTTGGACTGATCCAGTGAGATGCTGATGGATCCACAAGTGATAAGAACCTTTTCTCTTTATCTCCTCTCTCTCTCTTCCTCACTTTCACAACCCCTATCTTTTCTTCTTTTCTAATAACTCTTTCTTCCTCAAAATTTAGTCATGCCATAAAATAATAATCTATGCAAATAATGCATTTATCTGCACCATTTGTTGCTAGTTTCATTAGGAAGAACTAATAAATTGTTTTATTATTATTCCTTGTAGTCACTGTCATGACTCTGCTGCCCCAGAAGCCCTGCCCTGCAAGGATACCTTCTTTTGGGGGATCACAAAGATTCACCTCCCTTATTGTCCACTGAGTGGGACAAGACAAGCTCTTAGAGCATGATAAACATAAAATTAACTAAACCTAATAAATACAGAGAGGAACAGTTGTCAATGTCAATTGTATTTACTACTTAAAGAAAACGAAGTTGGAGGTTTGCGTTTGATACTTTATTTATGTGATAGTTGGCTGGTGTATGGTTGATACAAGTTATCTTTCTTATTTTGCTGCTTCAGAAATGCCAGCAAAAGGTTACCAAAATGAAAGCAATTATTTATAAAACGATTTTGTGGTAACATTTGCATGTTACTCCAAAGTATTTTTTGTAGTGATGGAACTTTTAAAATTTTAATATCTTACAATGAAATACTCTGGAGTATTCTAACAATATTGTGGCTTCGGTTTTAGTTAAAAGTAGATAAGTTGATACATATCTACATGTTCATACATGTTCACTTTACCTATATGTTTAGTATGTGGTCTGTATCTAAAATCAAGTGTGGGGCACTAGATCAGATATTCCAAAAGCCTTCTTCTGTAACTTCAGTAAAGTCTTTGGCTACAGGCTTTGAATCCCAAGCTTAAAGTAATAAGCTTTTGGCTTTGAGCTTGTGCCTTGACCATAACTGGGAAGCAGAGGACTGTTTTCCAAGAGTTTGCAGCACAATAGTATTTCCCCAGGCTATAAAATGTATCACAGGGCTTTGACTTAATTTGAATTAATCATTTCCAAGGACAGGCTTGTTAGGTGCTATGGGAACCTCATACCGTTTATGGGCAAGGCTTAAATTTATAGAAAATGTTAGCTGCAAATAATGCATCATAAAGTTTAAACAGAATTATGCAATAGAGCTATGTTGAACCACTTCAGCCAAGCATATAGCCTGAATTTATCAACAGAGAAAAGGAGCATGGCTGCTGTTAGGCCTAAACCAGACCTAAATCCTGTCCTTTGACCCTTGCTTTAATAGCTACCTACTTCCTGGAGAAGCAATTGACTTATTACTTAAAACACATCTTAGTGAACAGAAGAAATATATAGCTGTTGATAAATGGCTTAACTTTCTCCTCCTTTTTAATTGTGTTGTCCTTAACAAGTACTGGGAGGAGTGGCTGACACAGCAGCAGGCTGTGCTGCCATCCAGAGAGACCTGGACAGGCTGGAGAGCTGGGCAG